>MCFG01000598.1:0-24939 GCA_002104895.1 Anaeromyces robustus | reverse complement strand
TCACGCGCTTCAGGATCTTATTACCACCCTTACTATACCTCTGTTGATTGATTAGTAAGGCTCGTCTATGCTGATTTAAACTGTTAAATTCAATATCAATAAGAAAAGGATATTTCAATTATCAATATTAAATTTTTATATAAATCAACAATAAATTTTCTTAAAGAAAATTTTTTTTTTTTTTTTTTTTTTTTTTTTTTTTTTTTTTTTTTTTTTTTTTTTTTTAATATAATAATATTTTCTTTTTAATAATTAAAATTAAATATTTTTATAACAAATTATTTATAAATTATTAAATAACTTCAGGTGATAGAACCCTTAGCTCTTTTGTTATAACCGTTATATAAACGCTAAGATATTCGACTGTTAATATTAATTAAAAATTAATAAAAGGTAGGATATTATTAATTTCTTTTTTTAACGACTAACTTAATTAGCCTTAAGAAAAAAATTATATGAGCTACCTCAGTTGTCAAATATCCCAGAAAACAAAAGTATTACGTATCGGCAGTTGATTAAGCTACCTCGCGTAGGAAGTCACAGGAAGCTGATTTAAAGAAAATTTATAACAATTTATATAAAAATATTTATTTTTCTTTTATTAAAAAGAAAAATATTTTATATTATTTTTTTTTTTATTTGTTTTATTACAATTATTCGTTTATTTTTTATTATGTGTTTTATTTAAATATTATATTTTTATTCACTTATTAATTGATTTATTTAAAAAATATTTATTCATTCACTTATATATTTAAATTTTATTATTGGATTTATTTAAATTTCTTTGTATTTATTTATTTTTTTTTTCATATTTTTTTCCTTTTTTGTATATTTTAGTCAAGTTTACTTTAATTGTAATGTTTTATTCTCTTCTAGTTTGGTATTGTTTTAAATAAAAAAAGATTTTTTTTTTATTGACAGAATTGATTTTGAAATTTTGAGATTGAAATTTCAATTTGCAATTGAATTTAAATTTGATGATAAAAAAAAAAATTTTTTTTTTTTTTTTTTTTTTTTTTTTAATTAATACTAAATTGGAATTTGTAATCAAAATTTAAATTTAAATTGGATTTAAAATTAAGAATAAATTGAAATTGAAATTGAAATTGAAATTGAAATTGAAATTGAAATTGAAATTGAAATTGAAATTGAAATTGAAATTGAAATTGAAATTGAAATTGAAATTGAAATTGAAATTGAAATTGAAATTGAAATTTTTTTTTTTTTTTTTTTTTTTTTTTAATTGATTTGTAATTGAAGTTTGAATTGAAATTTTAAATTGTAATTGAAATTTTAATTGGATTGTAGTCGAAATTGAAATTGAGGTTTTAAATTGAAATTGAAATTTTAATTGAATTATAATTGAAGTTGAAATTGAGATTTTAAATTGAAATTGAAATTTTAATTGAATCGTGATTGAAATTGAAATTGAAATTGAGATTTGAAATTAAAATTGAACTGAAATTGAAGTTTTAATTGAATTGTGATAGAAATTGAAATTGAGATTTGAAATTAAAATTGAACTGAAATTGAAATTGTCATTAAAAAAAATTTTGTTTTATAAAAATTATTATATAAAATTTTTTATTACTATTAAGCGCCAAAAGGTAAAAATTTATATTAGTATACGGACTTTTCTATTTTTTCAGCGTCCTTTTTCCTTTAATATAAATTTTTACTGACTTACTTAAGTAGTCTTTAAAAATTTTATATTTGATTATTTGATACTAAGGTGTTTAAAAAATTTTATAGGAGTTTTTATTGTAAAGAACAGAAGTCCAACAATAATAATTCTTAATAAACTTAAAAACACCTCAATATTAGAAAATAAACAAGAATTATTGGACACAAACAAACAACAGGTTAGTATCAAATAATTTTATTTATTTTATTATTTCTTTGTTAATAAAAACTCGAATTTTCAAATGAGAAAATTCTTGAATATTTATAAACATTATTTCAAAATATTTTAATTACATTTTTCATGAGTTATTATATTCTAAATCTAATTGGTCTATTAACCTTTTTATAATAAAATAATATTATCATTTAATACACTTTATAATATATTAATATATAATAAAATAATAATAAAAAAAATAAAATAATAAAATAGTAAAAAATAAAAATATAAATTTTAACAAAAGGCATTCCTGTGTATTGAACCCAGGAATACTGAGCAGAGTTCTAGAGCTTAACGAGTAAGCCAACTCTATAATTTCTAGTATTCGTTACAGTTATGTACAAAGATGGATTCGCTGGAGACCGTCATTTCTTTAAAGGCTTCCTTGCAAAAATGAACCTTGTCTTCATGTTGCAACCAGAAAATTTTCTGAAGATCGGTTCTGCAATGAATTGGGCCGCAACTTTAATTGAAAATGTGGACCCATGTTTAGATGACTATGAAGCGTTTATATCCAAGTTTAAAGCTACCTTTGGAAATTATGATTCAACCTTCATAGCAAACCAAAAGCTCAGAACCATTAAACAGAGACGTCTTGGAGATGTAAGAAGCTACATCCTGGAGTTCAATAAATACGCAGATGACTCTTCTTGGAATGAAGCTGCTAAAATGGATGCTTTTCTCGCAGGATTAAACGACAATATTGCAACTAGAATCTTAGAAATGTTTCCTGGACCACAATCCTTATTCTCTCTTCAAACCATAGCTTCTCGTATAGATTTAAGACTTTCTACGCATAATCAATATTTTAAATCAAATAATTCAAGTAATCATTCTTTTGGTCGTCATACTAACTCTTTTCAATTTGCTTCGAATAAATCCAATGAAACAATAACTCGTGATGAAAAAGAAAGAAGAAGAAAAGAACATCTTTGTTTCTACTGTGGATCAAAAAACCATCAAGTTAATAATTGCCCTTTAAAGAATAAAGTGAATGAAGATGATAATAAACCCTCTTCCAGCAATGCTTTTATCTCTAATCCAGAACCTAAACCAAAACAAAGACCCAGACTTTCTGATGATCCATCTTTGAATGCTCCAGTTGCCGAATTCAATCTACAAAGTTTAAACTCTTCTTGCAATGCTAAACTACTCATCGATTCAGGTTCTCAATTAAATCTTATGGATATACACTTTGCTAAAGAAAACAATATTCCTTTTGATTCTGATTCTACTTTTCCTGCCGTTTCTGGAGTAGCCGGAAATCAAACAATTTTTGGTAAAACGTTTCCCATCTCGTTGAAATATAAAAATCACCTTTGTAAAACAGAATTCTATATTGTGGATCTACCTTCGTATTGTGGTATTCTTGGAATAGATTGGCTCGTAACTCACAATCCCACTATCAATTTTACAACTAAAGAAATAACTTTCAATTCAAATTACTGTCTTTCAAATTGTTTAATACTCCCAAATTCATTCGTGACGAATTCTCAAAATACAAAATCTGATAAATCTTGTAAACCTCATTCTAAAAATAATAATAATCTTGATAATCACTCTGGCAATAAACCTTCTTGTAATACTTCTTGTTTCCACTCAGAACGTACAAAATCAATTAATTCACAACCTTTGAAAAATAATAATAAACCAACTTATGTTTCTAACTCTTGTGTACTTCCTAGAAAAAATTCTTGTAATAATCCTGTTAATCTTAGTACAAATTCTTGTAATCCTGTTAACTCTAGTAATTCTCCTTGTAACTCTGTTAATCTTAGTAACGATTCTTTTAATAATAATTCTTGTAATAATCTGAAATCTGGTAATCAATCTGTTTCCTCTGGCAATCCTAATTCTTGCCTAAAATCTAATTCTTCAAATCAACATATTCAAAATAATAATTTTTCAAAACCCATTAATCCAATCTTTTCGAAGGAGAGTGTGAACGATAATAATAAATTAAAGTCAAATTTTCGTTCAAAAATATATAAATATTCTACATGTCAAAATTTTTCCTTAGCAAATTCAAAAGAAATTATTAACAACTCTTCATTCTTTGCAATCAGCAATTCAAAATCAATTAAATACAAAAGAAAGCAAAACAACAAATTTAAAGAATTTAAACTTGATGCATATCTCCCTTATGAAGATAAACCACCTGAAAACTTACTCTGTTACTTTGTTAAAAATAAACCAAAATGAAAAAGAAAAACTTAAATAATGAATCTCAACTATTAAATTTATTTTATCAATATTTTATTCTTTATCAATATCAAACTTATTGTTATTATTATTAGTTTAAAATCTTAGCTTAGTTTAGTTTAGTCATAATATTATCAATATCATGTAAACTTTATTAATATTCATGTATTTTAATTAATATTCATGTATTTTTATTAATATCAAATTATATTATTTTTACACCTATATAGTATAGTTTTAGTATAGTTTAAAAATTTAGTTAAAACTTTTCTTAGTATAGTTTAGCCTAGTCTTAAGATTCGTCTGGTATCCGAATCCTGAAGGAGGACCATGTAACGAATCTCTCAATTAGTAAAATAGTAACCATGGTCTAGTGGTTAGTAACTATGACCATCTGGGCGAACACTCTGGGTTCGACTCACACCTTGTTCCAAATTTTATAAAAATTTTATTTTAAATTTATTTATTATAAATTTCTGTATTTTATTCTGTATTTGTTTCTGTATTTTATTTCTGTATTTCTTTATAGAATTACATGGAATAAAATTAGAAACTTTAAGAAAAAATTATATAATATTTCTTTATTTTTCTATGAGATTCATTTTATATCAAAATATCTTAGTTTCTAGTAATTTTTATTATTTTTTATGAACTTTTATTTTTAAAACTATTTTTCCGCAAAAAGTATAAATAGGTGTAAAATCTTTAGTTAAAATATTTTTCTTTGTGCTTTTATTCTTTTATAACTTTATATATATTAGTAATAATTAATTCATAAGTAGTTTGAAATACTACAAAGATTAGTTATTATTAATTTTTAATAATTAATAAAACTAAATTCTAATAAAACATATTTTAAATAAAAATAAAATAAAACTTAAAACTAAATCTTACTAATATATATATCTCGACACCGACCTTTCAGGTTAACAAAGGAAAGGTGTTCTGATATTGCAATAAGTATCTTTTATTTTAAATTTTATTTTGTTTGTGTTTACTTCAGATTTTGGTGTCAATTGTAATATTGGAACTACCGTTCCGTTACACTTATCTTATATTATTTTTAATATATATTATTATAATTAATATAAATATTAATTTACTTATATTATTGTATTGTTCAATGAAATGTATAAAAGATTGATGAAGTATGTATTCTTACATTCTTTGTAAGATTATTAACCTAATAATAATCTAATAAAATATAATTATAAAATAATTAAACAAATTTAAATAAAGAAACTATATTTATGTAACGAATCATGAAAATGAGTAACCTGTCTTAGTGGTTAGTAACTAAGACTATGGTTCGAACTTCTCGAGTTCGAAACCTCTTAATTCCAATTTATTATATTTTTATTACTTTTATTTTACCATAAATTTTACCAAGCAAAATTATTCTGATTGGTTAAATTTTGGTCATTAAAAAATTTTTTAAAATTTTTTCAAATTTTTTCTATAAATACGAGTGAATTTCTCTTTAAAAAATTTTTAATTATTCGAGTTTTTATTAATAAAATAAATTATTATTTTAACACTAACTTGTTAAGTTAAAATCATGTGTTTTTAATAATAAATTTATAATTAATAAAGAGTTCAAATTTTATTTTATTTTTTTAAAGGGTTAAGTGTTTTGTTTAAAAATATTTTTATTGTTAAAGACACATATCTTTACAATAAAAACTCCTAAAAAATAAAAAACTTAATACCTTAGTGTTATAATTTTTCTTATTAAAAGATAAGTCAGTAACAAAAAGTTTTGTGAATAAAGGCGTCTTTTAATATAAAAAAAAAAAAAATAATAATACTTATTTTTTCTTTTTTTTTAATTTTTATTAAGTATAAAAAATTAAAAAATTAAATTTTATTCATTAAGAAAATATAAGAGTAAAGCCAGTAGCAAAAATTGTTTTGTGGAGGAGGCGCTCTGATCTATTTTCTTAAAAGAAATAAAAATAAATTTAATAATTTTTTATATTAATAAATAATATTTCTAATAAAACAATTTAATATTTTCTTAAAAAACAATTTTAAATATTTAGTTATGTAAAGTTTTAGTTTGGTTTAAAGTTTAACTTGGTCGAAATGCTCAATAATCTAATACGTAGGGTGTTCACTAATATTAATTTTATAATAAGTTTTATTATAAATATAGTTTCTTTATTTAAATTTGTTTAATTATTTTATAATTATATTTTATTAGATTATTATTAGGTTAGTAATCTTACAAAGAATGTAAGAATACATATTTCATCAATCTTTTATACATTTCATTGAACAATACAATAATATAAGTAAATTAATATTTATATTAATTATAGTAATATATATTAAAATAATATAAGATAAGAATATAATTTGTTAATAAAATAAAAGTATAATTTATATTCAACTGTATTATTAATAAAATTAATAATAATTAAATTGTATAAGGATTTGGGGCGCATAAACATGCTGAATAATAAATATTTAATAGATATAATGTGGCTTATATCTATAATCCATTCAAATCCTTAACAAGTTATTAAATAATTATATAATTTTAATAACTAAATAATTGTAACGAATCTCTCAATTAGTAAAATAGTAACCATGGTCTAGTGGTTAGTAACTATGACCATCTGGGCGAACACTCTGGGTTCGACTCACACCTTGTTCCAAATTTTATAAAAATTTTATTTTAAATTTATTTATTATAAATTTCTGTATTTTATTCTGTATTTGTTTCTGTATTTTATTTCTGTATTTCTTTATAGAATTACATGGAATAAAATTAGAAACTTTAAGAAAAAATTATATAATATTTCTTTATTTTTCTATGAGATTCATTTTATATCAAAATATCTTAGTTTCTAGCAATTTTTATTATTTTTTATGAACTTTTATTTTTAAAACTATTTTTCCGCAAAAAGTATAAATAGGTGTAAAACTTTTAGTTAAAATATTTTTCTTTGTGCTTTTATTCTTTTATAACTTTATATATATTAGTAATAATTAATTCATAAGTAGTTTGAAATACTACAAAGATTAGTTATTATTAATTTTTAATAATTAATAAAACTAAATTCTAATAAAGCATATTTTAAATAATAATAAAATAAAACTTAAAACTAAATCTTACTAATATATATATCTCGACACCGACCTTTCAGGTTAACAAAGGAAAGGTGTTCTGATATTGCAATAAGTATCTTTTATTTTAAATTTTATTTTGTTTGTGTTTACTTCAAATTTTGGTGTCAATTGTAATATTGGAACTACCGTTCCGTTACAATAAAAGCACCCAACAAAAGAAACACCGCCTGGAACCTTAGTGTCGAAAATTTTGGAATCTGCTACCAATTTTTAGTTTCTACCTTTTATTGGATTCTACCGCCTTTTAGAACTACCTTTGGATATTACTTCCTTTAGTCTTAATCTTAGAATATTACTTTTCTTAGTCTCTGGATACTACCTGTTCTAGTAATAATCTCTTAATTCTAATCCCTTGAATACTTCTATCCTAGTCTTTGATTCTTAGTTATCTACCTTGTATAATTCTTAGTTTATAGTCTTGCCTTAGTCTTGTTTACTTCTTGTTTACCTTTTTGTCTACCTTTCTTGTATAATCTTAGTATCCACCTTGTGTTTAGTATCCTTTAATAAACAAAAATCTCTTAGTAAAAAGAAATAAAGCACCCAGATTCCACTTGTCCATAGTTAACCAAGCCTTTTGTAACTACTGCCTAATATTTCTCCTTAGCCTTAGTTATTCTTCTTTGGATTACCTTTAAATAACCTAGAAACCCTAGTTATAGAAAATTTTGTACCACCCTAAAATCTGTTGAAAATTTTTCCTTGTGTAACATTAAAAAAAATTTTAGTACTACCAAAAGATAAAAATAGTGTACCCCATAGAGTTTAAAAAGATTTTGTACTACCTTGCCAGTGATAATTTTGGAAAAATTAATAAATTAAAAAATTAAATAAATTAAATTAAGTGAATGAATATTAATAAATTAAATAAATTAATATAAAAAAATAAGTGAATGAATAAATTATAGAATAGATAAATTAAATTATTTTTCAAAAAATTTTTTCTAGTCAAAAAAAAAAAAAAAAAAAAAAAATTTTATTTTTGTTATATAGTTTAAAAAAAAAAAAAAAATTATTTTTGTTATATAGTTTAAAAAAAAAAAAAAAAAAAAAAAAAAAAAAATTTTTATAAATTTAATAAAATTTTTAATAAGGAGAATCATTCTGAGGATCCTTATTTTATATTGTCTTTCTTTTCTTTTTATAATTAAATTTCGAGTTTCACATTGGCCCTCGCTGGTAGGCTCAGACGTAAGTCCTACATTCAGCTCGAGTAAGTTGATAAACTGAAAGAACAGCAGTGTGAAATAGAAAAAATTATTAAAAGAAAAAAACATCTTTGTAAACTTCTGTGTAATCAAATATTTATTTAATTTTTAAGGTAAATTATTTATAAAATATACTAGGAGCGTTTAGAGCTCATATACAGAGTGTTTGGCGTAAGTAACTAGTTTCTAGTAGGTTAAGAAACTATAGTCAATTAGTTACTTAGGTATTGATAAAAGTGGGTAGTGTGAAAAGCACGCTTTCTTGGGGGAAGGAATTGTTGTGTGATAAAAAGCACTGCAATATCGGACGTTCAAGTTCAATATCTTCGTAAGCTCTGGCAAATAAGGAACTTCAGTCACCGAAGGCTGGAGGTTGGTCGTGAAGGTGAAGCGACTTTAATTATATAGTTTTAATATTTATTTCGAGGTCTAGTATATACCTCTAGTTAGTAGCTTTTGCCGGTTTATTTTTGAGTTGTAAGGCATATTAATATTTAAATTTAATAAACAATTTGAATTCCTAGTCGAGACCAATAATAAATTAATCAAATAAAAGATGAACGAAGATAACTTTCTCAATGCAAACGTTATGTACAAAGATGGATTCGCTGGAGACCGTCGTTTCTTTAAAGGTTTCCTTGCCAAAATGAACCTTGTATTCATGTTGCAACCAGAAAGAGTTTTCTGAAGATCCAGTTAAGGTTGCATACATCATTTCCAGACTTTACGGTTCTGCAATGAATTGGGCCGCAACTTTAATTGAAAATGTGGACCCATGCTTAGATGACTATGAAGCGTTTATATCCAAGTTTAAAGCTACCTTTGGAAATTATGATTCAACCTTCATAGCAAACCAAAAGCTCAGAACCATTAAACAGAGACGTCTTGGAGATGTAAGAAGCTATATCCTGGAGTTCAATAAATACGCAGATGACTCTTCTTGGAATGAAACTGCTAAAATGGATGCTTTTCTCGCAGGATTAAACGACAATATCGCAACTAGAATCTTAGAAATGTTTCCTGGGCCACAATCCTTATTCTCTCTTCAAACCATAGCTTCTCGTATAGATTTAAGACTTTCTACTCATAATCAATATTTTAAATCGAATAATTCAAGTAATCACTCCTCTGGTCGCCATTCTAGTTCATTTCAATTTTCCCCAAGTAAATCTAATGAAACAATAACTCGTGAAGAAAAAGAAAGAAGAAGAAAAGAACATCTTTGTTTTTACTGTGGATCAAAAAATCATCAAGTTAATAATTACCCTTTAAAGAATAAAGTAAATGAAGATGACAACAAACCCTCTTCCAGCAATGCTTTTATTTCTAATCCAGAATCCAAACCAAAACCAAGACCTAGACTTTCTGATGATCCATCTTTGAATGCTCCTGTTGCCGAATTCAATCTACAAACTTTAAACTCTTCTTGCAATGCTAAATTACTCATTGATTCAGGTTCTCAATTAAATCTTATGGATATTCACTTTGCTAAAGAAAATAATATTCCTTTCGATTCAGATTCTACTTTCCCTGCTGTGTCTGGTGTAGCCGGAAATCAAACAATTTTTGGTAAAACGTTTCCCATCTCATTGAAATATAAAAATCACCTTTGTAAAACAGAATTCTATATTGTGGATCTACCTTCGTATTGTGGTATTCTTGGAATAGATTGGCTCGTAACTCACAATCCCTCTATCAATTTTACAACTAAAGAAATAACTTTCAATTCAAATTACTGTCTTTCAAATTGTTTAATATTCCCAAATTCATTCGTGACGAATTCTCAAAATACAAAATCTGATAAATCTAGTAAACCTCATTCTAAAAATAATAATAATCCTGAAAATCACTCTGGCAATAAACCTTCTTGTAATACTTCTTGTTTCCATTCTGAACGTACAAAATCAAGTAATTCTCAACCTTTGAAAAATAATAATAAATCTACCCATGTTTCTAACCCTTGTTAACATCTTTGCGAAAATTCTTGTAACCTTGTTAATCCTAGTAAAATCCTTGATAATCCTGCTAATCCTAGTAATTCTCCTTGTAACTCTGTTAATCTTAGTAACGATTCTTTTAACAATAATTCTTATAATAATCTGAAATCTGGTAATCAATCTGTTTCATCTGGCAATCCTAATTTTTGTTTAAATCTAAATACTCAAAATCAACTTTTTCAAAATAATAAATTTTCAAAATCCAATAATTCAATCCTTTCGAAGGAGAGTGTGAATGATAATAATAAATCAAATTCAAATTTTTATTCAAAATCAAATAAATATTCTACATGTCAAAATTTTTTCTTAAAAAATTCAAAAGAAATTATTAACAACTCTTCATTCTTTGCAATCAGTAATTCAAAATCAATTAAATACAAAAGAAAACAAAACAACAAATTTAAAGAATTTAAACTTGATGCATATCTCCCTTATAAAGACAAACCACCTGAAAATCTACCTTGTTACTTTGTTAAAAATAAATCAAAATGAAAAAGAAAACTTAAATAATGAATCTCAATTATTAAATATATTTTATCAATATTTTATTCTTTATTAATATCAAAATTATTATTATTAGTTTAAAATCATAGTTTAGTTTAGTTCAGTTTAGCTTATTATTATTATCAATATCATGTAAACTTTATTAATATTCATGTATTTTATTACTATTCATGTATCTTTATTAATATCAAATTATTTTATTATTTTATTTTTACACTTATATAGTACAGTTTAAATTTAGTTAAAATTTTTCTTAGTATAGTTTAGCCTAGTTTTAAGATTCGTCTGTTATCCGAATCCTGAAGGAGGACCATGTAACGAATCCCTCTGATGCAGGAAACATGTATATTCATAAACAATAAATATAATTAACTTATATACTAAATAATTATTACTAATGAATCAATAAAATTAAAAATAAAATAATCTTTTGTTTAACTCTTCTTTTATTTTTATTATTCTTATTTTTAAATACAAATTATTGATCGTTTTATAAAAGAAAGAAAAATTATCCTCCTTTTATAATACATGAATTTTATTATTATAGTCTTTCGACTATTATTATTATTATTATTTATTTAATTAATCTAATTATTATTATTTATTTTATAATATAATTCTCTATTCTAAACATTATTTTCTAAGATTTATTTTAATATTAATTATTATTGTTATTATTATTTATTAATATTTTCTATTCTAATTATTAAATATTTTATTAATCTATTTAGTGTTTAAATAAAAATTAAAAATAAATATTATACTTTTATACAGAAATACATTTAACTTCTGTATTATACATTTTATAAATAATTCATTTATTTTATAATTAATTTTTATTATTTTATTTATTTTATTTTATTTTAATAATATACAGAATATTTATTTTCTGTATTTGTCCAGGGTTTTTAAGTTGGAGGGAAGGATAAGGGAAAAAGGGAAAAGAGTGGATAGTATTATTTAATTATAATTATTTATATATTTATTATTATAAATATTTATTATTATAATTATATTGAAGTATTAAATTTATTAAAGGTTAGAATTAGAAATATTAATAATTATTGTTATAAGAATATAAATAAAATGTATTAATAAAATGTTATAAAATATTTGATATTGATAAAATATTATTTAAAATATTATTTATTATATATAAAGTTTATTATAAAATATTAATAAGATTTATTTAAAATATTAATAAAGATATAGAATTTATTATAAGATATTAATAGGATTTATTTAATATAAAATATTAATAATATTTATTTATTATAAGAATATTGATAAAATTTATTATAAGAATATTAATTATAAAGTATTAATAAAATTTATTTGATATTAATAAAATATTTATAATTTATTATAAGATATTAATAAAATATTGATAATATAAAAATGATTTTTAATATAGATAAAATTATTATGTTTTAAGATATTAATAATATTATAAAGAAGTTTTATTAAATGTTAGTTTATATGGGATAAAAGGTTTAAAAATATGGGTTTAGAAATAATGTGTATATAAGGGAATATTGTATCACCTCAATCAGTAAAATAGTAACCATGGTCTAGTGTCAAGACATCAAGTGCAATTGAAATTAGAATTTATAATTTCAATTATTTTGATATATAATATTATTATTTATTATAATAATTATTAATAATTTTTTATAATAATTATATATAATAATTATTATTATAATATTTTATTTTAAATATTATAATTTAAGATTATTTAAATAATCTAATAATATATTTTAATATATATATTATTTATATATATTCAATTATATTGAATAATATATTAATTTTATTACTATTTAATATCGATATTAATAACTTATTATATTACAAATTATTAATTATATTATACGTTAACGTATCACTTTAAATTAATGTATTAACTTAATGTATTAATATTTTATATTATATTTTATATTATTATTATCAAACTTACAAAGTATAAAAGAACATAACATAAAGTTATATTTAATGTTCTTTGTAAGGTTATTAACACCTGAATTATATAGTTATATTAATATTATCAATATCTTATTTTTAAATAAAATTTACTATTAAAAAGTTAATCTTAAAGTGTTATTATTATTATTAAATAAATATTGTGTTATTTGCATTACAATTAATTTAGTTATTATTTAAATATTATTTAATTATAAAAACTATTTAATTATAAAAACTATATAATTAGTCATTCGACCTAGTAGACTTATTTAAATTAGAAAATAATCCAGTTGGAAACTTAACAATAACCTTACCCTAGTTTGGTTACTACCTTGAATGACAATGTTTTCTGCTCGTGAAGATAATACTAGTAATCTTGCTACCGTTCAAGATGTCTTAACAATAAGAGAAGAAGCAAAAAATACTGCAGAACATATAATTAAAACTGTAACTGAAAGTTATATTTCTGCAGATCAATTTTATAATTTTAAAACTCAGTTAGAAAGTCACATTGCTACTCTCCAGAATAACAACGATGTTATTTTACAAGAAATAGGGAAAATTAGTTCGTTTATCAATAGTCAAACTCCTGCTCAAGAGCCTGATGTGTTTGTAGATATTCCTACCGAACGTGCCGAAACACCAAGACCTAATAATAACATCGAAACAAGATCAAACATTACTCAACGTGATGTTGACAACGATGTTATTATGAGAAACCCCATGACCACTTATTTGAATCAAGTGCCAGAACCTGGATTCTTTACTGGTAAATCAACTGACACTGATCTATTTTGTCAGTTGTGTGAAGATACTTTTAAAACTTATCCTAATAATACAGTTCAAGAAGAAGTGAAGATAAACTTTATAAAATCTCGCTTAAGGGATGGCGCAAGAAATTGGTACTTGGCTAAGTATAACGCTAATGATCCTTCTTCCATGGCTGAATTAATTAATGAAATTAGAAAAAGCTTTTCAGATGTTGCCAGCAAAAAATTAGCAAAAATTCAGCTTACTAAAATTAAACATACTTACGGAAAGATAAACAATTATATAGAAGAGTTTAGATCTCATTCTCGTGGTCTTTCTTTGAGTGAAGAAGCTCTTGCTATGTTCTTTTATAATGGGCTTCATCCTAGATATCAAGAAGAAATTGAACAAATGGAAGAATTCCCTTCTACCTTAGAATCAATATTTACTAAGTGTATTTTGTTAGAAAATTCTCTTACTATTAAAGGTAGAATTAAATTAAATAGTAGTGGTAGCAAGAATATAAAAAAGAAGAATTCAAATTATAATTTTAATAGTAGAAATAATAATAATAATAATAATTATAACAATAATTATAATAATAATTATAATAATAATAATAATAATTATAATAATAATAATAAAAATAATTATAATAATTATAATAACAACAATAAAAATCAAAATAAAACAAAAAACTAAGTTATGGACTTCCTTTGGAGTCCCAAAATTCAAAAATAATCAATTATAATTTCCCAAATTTTGATGTAATATCAAGCGGGAAATTACCCACATCATTTTTTATTTTTACCACATATTTTCCCACAAAAAGTAAAAATAAAAATGATGTAAACAAAAACCAAAATAATAAAATTACATGTGAATCTATGTTAGACTGTGGTTCATTATGTAATTTTATAAACAATAAGCTTATCAAAAAATTAAATGTAACTCCAAAACCTTTATCAAAAAAAATTATAATTAAAGGTATTTCTGGAGCTACAACAACAATAAATCAATATATAAATTTAAAATTTCAATTAAAATTAAAATTAAATAATAATTTTCATTTTGTTTATTTTGAAGAAAAGTTTTTAATAACCGATAATATTCCTATTGAATTATTAATAGGAAATAAATTTATGCAAAAATACAAAATTCATTATAATTATAATAATAATTATTTATATTCTAACTTAAATTATTCATATTTTTTAAATAAAAACAAAAGTTTTTCAAAAAGTATTTTAAATCAAAAAATTTCAAAAAATTATTTTTATAATAAAAAAGTGAAAAAAAATTTTATTAATAAAAATTTAACAAAAAATTTTACAAAAAAATTTTATAAAAATTCAACCAATAAGAATTCATCAAATTATAATAATAAAAATAATAATAAAAAATTTTATAATAATCATAATATATTGCAATATAATAATAATTTATATAATAAATTTAATTCAAATAATAAAAATTTTAATAATTTTAATAATAATAAAAATTTTTCAAATAATAAAAATAATTCCAATAATAAATTAATTGTTAAATATAATGTTCTTTCATTAAAAGATCATTTAAAAAATAATAAAAAGAAAAAGAAAAATAAGAATAATTATAATTTATTAGTTCTTTCATTCTTTTCTGAAAATCTTGAAGAAGATGAAGAAGAGGAAGATTTCGATATTGAAAAAGTTCCTATTCAATATCGAGATATAGCTACTGTTTTCAGCAAGAAAGAAGCTGATAAACTACCACCACACCGCTTAACTGACTGTAAAATAGTGCTGGAGAAGGACGCTTCTCTACACTATGGCCCAATTTACAAATTAACTGAAGAAGAAAATGAAGCTTTGAAGAAATATATAGAAGAAAATTTGAAGAAAGGATTCATTCGCCCTTCAGAATCTCCAGCTGGGTACCCTGTGCTTTTCCAAAGGAAGAAAGATGGTTCTCTTCGGTTATGTGTGGATTACAAAAAATTAAATGCGGTGACCATTAGAAATTCCTACCCTCTTCCATTAATTACTGATATTATTGATAAAGTTAAAGGAGCCAAATATTTTACAAAATTAGATTTACGTTCTGCGTATAATCTAATTAGAATTAAAGAAGGTGATGAATATAAAACCGCCTTCATTACAAATTATGGGCATTATGAATATTTAGTAATGCCTTTTGGATTAAAAAATGCTCCTGCAACTTTTCAATCATTTATTAATTCTATTTTAAGACCATTCCTAGAGAAATCAGTAATCCTTTATCTAGACGATATCTTAATATATTCTAATAATTTGGAAGAACATCATAAACAAGTTCACACTATTTTGGAAACGTTATTAAAAAATAATTTATATGCTAAATTAGAAAAGTGTGAATTTGATCTTCCTAAAGTAGAGTTTTTAGGACATATCTTATCTGGTGATGGTGTGGCTACAGATCCAAAGAAAATAAAATCTGTGCAAGATTGGCCACAACCAAAATGTATTAAAGATGTACAAAGATTCCTTGGTCTTTGTAATTATTATAGAAGATTCGTTAAAAGTTTTGCAAATATTGCAAAACCCTTACATAACTTAACAAAAAAGAATGTTAAATTTAAATGGAATGATAAATGTGAAAAATCATTCCAAGAATTAAAAAAGAAGTTGACTTCTGCGCCAATACTCATGCATCCAGATACTAGCAAACAATTTATTGTTGAATGTGATGCTAGTAATTTTGCAATTGGAGCTATCTTATCACAAAAAGATAGTGAAGGAATATTACATCCAGTTGCATATTATTCAAGAAGTTTACATGATGCAGAGTTGAATTATACAATTACAGATAAAGAACTTCTTTCAATTAGAGATGCTTTTGCCACATGGAGACACCTATTATTAGGTGCAAAACATAAAGTTGTAGTTTATACCGACCACCGTAATTTAATTTATACTTTAGGTGGAAAAATCGGTAATCAAAGGCAACATAGATGGCATCTCTTTTTCCAAGAGTATGACTTTGAATTAATCTACCGCCAAGGAAACAAGAATGGAAAGCCAGATAGCCTTTCTCGTAGACCTGATTATATAAAAGATAATAAAGAAGAGAAAGAAGAATACATTTTAGATATAAAAAATGTTAAAGAAGTTCCAAGTTATATTGGTGTGGTAAGCGACCTTTTAGAAAGAATCAAAGAAGAAACTAAAACAGATGCTACCGCCGATGATATTAGACTTTACTTCAGCCCTAATAATGCAAAAAATGATTATAACTATAGACCTTTTAGAAAAATGAATAAGTTTGTAATGAAAGATGATTTAATTTTATATAATAATTTAATTTATATTCCTGAAAAGATGCGTTTGGAGATTTTAACCAAATATCACGAGAAGCCTGCCGCTGGTCATCTTGGAATCAGGAGGACACTTGAACTTATTCTACGTAACTTCTGGTGGCCCAAAATTAAAGATGACGTTACCAAATTTGTAAATTCTTGTGAAAGTTGTGCAAGAAATAAGCACAATAGACATAGAAAATATGGCTTCTTACAACCTTTAGAAACTCCAGAGAGACCTTGGAAGTCTATAGAAATTGACTTTCTATGTGGCCTTCCTCCTTCTAAAGGATATACAGTGTTAATGGTGGTTGTTGATAGGTTTTCAAAAATGATCCACCTTATTCCATTTAAGCAAATACCAGACGCAAAACAAACTGCAAAAGCGTTCATAGAAAATATTTTTAAACTACACGGCCTTCCAAGTGACATCTATACAGACCGTGGATCACAATTTACAAGTGCACTTTGGCAAGATATTATGGAATTCTTAAGTATAACTACTAAAATAGCTACAACCGACCATCATGAAACTGTTGGACAAGTTGAAAGGTCCAATTCTTTTATAGAACAATATCTTAGAGCGTATTCTAGAGCTTATTATCATGATGATTGGATTGATTGGATACACCTCGCTGAGTTTGCGTATAACAACTCTGTTAATGAATCAACAAAAGAAACACCTTTCTTTATAAATTATGGCTTCCACCCTTCTATGGATGAATATTATTTACTTCCAGATATAGATACAAATAGAAAAATTATTAAAGACTTAATTGTTAACTTTAATCATATTAAAGAAGTGTTATTAAGATCTAAAGAACTATATAAAAGACACGCAGATAAGAAAAGAATGGAACCTCCGTCTTTGAAGTTGGAAATAGAGTTTGGATTCAGACGCCACCTTCTCTGAATATAGAAGATAGTTCAAAATTAGCTCCTTGTAAATATGGACCTTATAAAGTAACTGAAGTTTTAAAGAATAATAATTATAAAATAGATATTAGAAAGTCCCCTTTTCCAAAACATTATCCAATTTTCCATGTTTCACAGTTAGAGCCTTTTATTCCAACTCCTCCTGAATTTATTAAAAGAAATTCTCACGAAGAATCAATTAAAGATATTATAGAAATATCTGATTTTAGAACCAATTATAAGAAGAAATGTTATGAATATAGAGTAAGATATAAATATAGAACTGCGTCTAATTGGGTTCCTTCTAGTGAAGTTGAAGATAACCCAAGAAATCAAAGAATATATTTAGAATATTTAAAAAATGGAAGAACATATACTAGTATCAGTTATAATTAAAAAGTTAAAAAAAAAAAAAAAAAAAAAAAAAAAAAAAAAAATTATTTTTATTAAATTTTTATTTTATTATATTTTTTACTTATAGTATATTTCAAAAAATTTTTTCAAAATTTCAATTGACCATTTTCCATCACAATTGAAATTTCAAAATTTAAAAAATTTTTAAATTCAATAATTTTAACTATTTTTAATTAAAAATTTATTTTTATACATCCTACAACAATTATTAAAAAATTTATTTTTTAAATTTCACAAAATTAACAATTTAATTTCGAAATTGAAATTTCAAAAAATTTCAAAATTTCAATTTTCAACATTTTAAAACACAAAAATTCTTAAAAATATTATAAACATTGTTTTTACATATATTTTTTATATTAAAATTTTATTTTGGTCACAAAATAACAATTTTGAAATTTTCGAAATGGCCACTCGAAAGTTTCTAAGATTGTTAAATTGACACTTAAAAATTTTGAAATCTAAATTTCAAAAAATTTCAAAAAATTATATATATCAATTTTATATATTATTTATTATTAGACAATCGTCTGGAATCCGATTTTTTAGGAGAGGGCGTTGTCAAGACATCAAGTGCAATTGAAATTAGAATTTATAATTTCAATTATTTTGATATATAATATTATTATTTATTATAATAATTATTAATAATTTTTTATAATAATTATATATAATAATTATTATTATAATATTTTATTTTAAATATTATAATTTAAGATTATTTAAATAATCTAATAATATATTTTAATATATATATTATTTATATATATTCAATTATATTGAATAATATATTAATTTTATTACTATTTAATATCGATATTAATAACTTATTATATTACAAATTATTAATTATATTATACGTTAACGTATCACTTTAAATTAATGTATTAACTTAATGTATTAATATTTTATATTATATTTTATATTATTATTATCAAACTTACAAAGTATAAAAGAACATAACATAAAGTTATATTTAATGTTCTTTGTAAGGTTATTAACACCTGAATTATATAGTTATATTAATATTATCAATATCTTATTTTTAAATAAAATTTACTATTAAAAAGTTAATCTTAAAGTGTTATTATTATTATTAAATAAATATTGTGTTATTTGCATTACAATTAATTTAGTTATTATTTAAATATTATTTAATTATAAAAACTATTTAATTATAAAAACTATATAATTAGTCATTCGACCTAGTAGACTTATTTAAATTAGAAAATAATCCAGTTGGAAACTTAACATCTAGTGGTTAGTAACTATGACCATCTGGGCGAACACTCTGGGTTCGACTCACACCTTGTTCCAAATTTTATAAAAATTTTATTTTAAATTTATTTATTATAAATTTCTGTATTTTATTCTGTATTTGTTTCTGTATTTTATTTCTGTATTTCTTTATAGAATTACATGGAATAGAATTAGAAACTTTAAGAAAAAATTATATAATATTTCTTTATTTTTCTATGAGATTCATTTTATATCAAAATATCTTAGTTTCTAGCAATTTTTATTAATTTTTATAAACTTTTATTTTTAAAACTATTTTTCCGCAAAAAGTATAAATAGGTGTAAAACTTTTAGTTAAAATATTTTTCTTTGTGCTTTTATTTTTATAACTTTATATATATTAGTAATAATTAATTAATGAGTAGTTTGAAATACTACAAAGATTAGTTATTATTAATTCTTAATAATTAATAAAACTATATTCTAATAAAACATATTTTAAATAAAAATAAAATAAAACTTAAATCTTAAATCTTACTAATATATTGTAAAGATATTATGCGCCACATTATAATATCTTTAATTGTAAATTCAGCCACTTTTCAAATAACTGAATTACAAAAAAGATTTCTGTAAAATTATTGTGAAACAATAATTTAAATCAATTAAATAAAGTTCAAAACAAAATAAATTATTAATTTATTTTGTGAAATATTAATTTTTTCACTTTTAATTTATAAAATTTTTCATTGTTTTTAAATTTAAAATATATAAAAAATATATTATTAATATTAGAATAATAAATAAATAATAAATGAACTCAATTGAAATTATTTAGTCTTAGTTTTAATAGTTAATTTAAAGTTTCTATTTTTAGAAATAATAAATAAATTTATTAAATAATAAAGTTTAGTTAGTTAGATAGTCCGTAAATAAATAGAAATTAAATATAAATAAATTAGTATAATATATAATAAATATAATTATGAAAAAATATAAAAATACTTCAAAATTTCTTAAATTTTGAAAGGTGTAATTGTTATTAAAAATTAAAATAAAATTTTAATTATTTAAATATTAATAAAACATTTTTATAACAAAACAAATTTTTTATTTCGTTATTTTTATTTTCTTATTTTAGTGTCGTGTTATTGTAATCTATTTCTTGTCAATTCTTTACATATATATCTCGACACCGACCTTTCAGGTTAACAAAGGAAAGGTGTTCTGATATTACAAAAGTATCTTTTATTTTAAATTTTATTTTGTTTGTGTTTACTTTAAATTTTGGTGTCAATTGTAATATTGGAACAACCGTTCCGTTACAAATATATTTATTATATATTTTAAATTTAAAAACAATGAAAAATTTTATAAATTAAAAATTAAAATTTAATAATTATTTTGTTTCGAACTTTATTTAATTGATTTAAATTATTGTTTCACAATAATTTTACAGAATTATTTTATGTAATTTTAATAACTACGTATAGTGGCTTAAATTACATTTAAGAATTTTACGCTTTGGCGTTAAATATCTTTACAAGTTGTACATTACCATTTCTAAATTTATTATAAGATAAGGACTTATTCAATTAAAATCAGAAATGAATCTTTATTAAAAATAGAAATGGTAAAATCGTTTGTATTATTGGTCTTTATGTGGATGATATGATCATCACAAGGCTACACTAATAAAATCAATGATATTAAAAATAAAATTAAAAATACTTTTAAAATTTCAAAATGTGGACCAATTGATTACATTTTAGGAATAAAAGTTGAAAAAAACAACTTTACATTTACAATTTCCCAAACTCATTTTATAAATATTATTTTAAATAAATTTAATGTAAATAATTTAAGAAAAATTTCTACACCATGCGTTGGTGATAATACAATTTCCGAAAAAAAAGAACCATTTGACAAAACCACATACAAGAGTGCTATTGGAATGTTAATCTATCTTTTGAAATGCTCTAAACCTGATATTTCTTTTGCTGTTGGGAAAGCTTCTAGGAATTGTGAAAAGCCAACAATCTCATATTGGAACAAGGTATTAAACATTTTAAAATATTTAAATTCAACTAAAGAATATAAAATTACATTCGATGGAAAAGGTAGCCTACAAGCTTATTCTGATTCAGACTACGATGGTGATATCAAGGATAGAAAATCTACCTCTGAACACATCATCTTAATAGGCAACAATCCAATAACCTGGATGTCTAGAAAACAATCTATTGTAGCGACATCCACAGCAGAAGCTGAGTATGTGAACACATCAGAATGTATTAAGAAACTATTATGGATCAGAAATATATTGATAGAGATATTTAATTTTAATAAAACTATTGATGTATTTACTGATAATATGACAAGTAAAATCTCTATGGAAAATGGTAATTTAAATCCTAAATTAAAACATCTTGCCATCAAATATCATTTTGATGTAGACAATATTAAAAAGAAAATTATAAAGTTAAACTACATAGAATCTGAAAAAATGCTTACCGACGTATTGACGAAATGCGTAAATGGCAATAAAATAAAATCCTTTGCAAATCAAATTTTCAATACTTAGAAATTTTGATTTGAGGGGGAGTGTTATTTTTTTTTTTTTTTTATAAACTTATCATGTGATTTTTCATATGAATGTATCGGAATTAAATTCCCTGCCTTACCTTTTCGGCGTCGACCCCCTTGGTATATTCATATATTTTACATTTGTACTTAAACCCTAACGCTAACTTAATAACGGGTCCAGTCTACAAGCCCCACATATGAATAGTAGTCACCAAGGAAACCGCCCAATAATTTAGAGCCGCACCCCACATTTTTAGACTTAAAGGTGATATAAAACAAATATGTGTAGTAACATATTGGTATATTTGAATATTTATTTATTCAAATATTAAATTTATATCTGAAATAATAATTTAATATTATTATATTTTATATTATAATTTATATATATATTGTAATATATTATATTTTATTATTTATATATTGTATGAAATATATTAAATTATATTTTATTTATAATTTTTAAATTATTAAACTTTGTATTTTAATATATTCATATATATGTATTAATTATATATTATATTATATTCTTAATTATATTGTTATATTATTATATTTATTTATAATAATATTTAATAATGAATTTTATTATTTTCAATAACTAGAAAGTTGTTAATTTTTAGTTCAGAAAAAAATAAATAATTGTATAATAATTTAATAATAAAATATTAATAAAATTGACAATAACAAAAATTACACTTAATAAAACTGGCTACAACATAAAGAAATTCACATTAAAAATTGGTGCGAAGTGTGAGGTTGTAGTTAAATAAGTTTTATAAGTGTACAGTTATTAATATTAATATTTTATTTCATTAATTGAGTTAGTTATCGGAGAAATCGCGTAAACGTGAAAATACGCCATTTTTCCTATTTATTAATAAATTTAGTGTTAGAATTAATGTAGTTAGATATGAAATAGGGAACTAAGAAATAAAACAGATATCTTACAAAAAAATAAAAAAAAAAAAAAAAAAAAAAAAAAATAAAATAAAAATAATATAAAATAAAAATAAATATATAATATTAAAATATTTTAATTTAGAATAAGGATAGATAAATTAAATATTGAAATAAAAATAACAAAAAAAAAAAAAATATTTAAATATATATAAATAATTATATTCGAAATACAATTTCAATAAATAAAATGAGTAGTAGAGAAGGAAGAAGAATCCCCCTACCAATTATTGGTGGAAGTAATAAGAATGTAAAAGCATGGTACATTCTTATGAATAACTGGCTGAAGATGGAACAAATTACAGCGGAAGATGAAAGATTTCAATACATCTTAGCGGGAACTATAGAAGAAGCTACCCAAATCATCAGTGATAAGTTAGTGGAATATAATAAAACTTTGAGCTTAGAAGAATGCCGTGACATTCTGATTGAGAGATATCATTTAAATGAAGATGAACGATTCCGGGAATTAAAAACTACGTTGATAATGCCCAATGAAAGTATCAGAGAATTCAACGATAGATACCTGGATTTTTATTGTCAATTGTCCACTGAAACCAAAGCAAAATTATCAGTGTATTATTACGAAAATTCTATACGTAGTAGATCTGATATTTATGAAAAGGTAGCTTATGAAGAAGCCAAAACTATTGAAGCTGCCTGTAAAATCGCCGAGAAAGTTGAGAAAATAAAAATGGGAAGTCGTCCAATCCAAAAGGGTAGAAAGTTTAATAACAATAATAATAACATTCAAAATAATTATCCGGTTATAGGTGGATATAGAGCTAGTCAAAATTTCACAATAACTTTACCCATATCGATCTAATACAATACTTTAACTACTCTAATATGATAATGAAAACATTAATAATAATACTTCTATCCTTCCAAATACCATACTTTCTTTATGCCAAAACCGTCTTCAATGATTAACAGTCCTATTATACCAATTAATTCAAAATCAAATAAAGAATTTAATAATTTAATAAAAAATTTCCATTTAGCTTCACCAATTACTCCTTTAATAGCAAATATTAATTTAAATAATGCTATAAAAGAAGAAGCTGCTCATACCAATATTTCTGAATTATCATCAAATACCCAATCTAAAGGTAAATCTAAAAGTAGAGGTAGATCAAAGACAAGATCCTTTAATAATGTAGACAATCCTAAAGCAGTTATTTCTTTAAAAAAAAACCTTTATTTTCATCATCAAAGAAATTACTTTCTCCAAAAATGGATTTATCTTTAATATATAAAGAAGACAAAAATGATACCCCATCCACAATTAATTCTAATTCTAATGATTCTAATATTCAAAAATAATAATAATAATTTTAATTCAAATATGAATGTAATTGATTCTTCTTCTTCTTCTTCAGTGACATTTAAAAATCCTGATAATCTTCAACAACAACAAGAAGCATCAACTACAAATAATTATCCAGGTGGTGATTTATTTTCATTGTTAAAAGAGAAACAAAATCAAAATATAGCAAATGGTAATATGGAAAAACCTGGTAATTATAATGGTATTTTTACAAATACAGTTAATGGATCTTCCATTTTATCATCTAAAATGTTATTATGAATAATCAAGTTATGCTTGATCAATATCGTAATACATTAAATCATTATTCAAATTCAGGAAGTGCTATATTACAAGTATTAATTGATAGTTGGCTTAGATTCTTAAATGGATTTGTAGGTTATGGTTCTAATATTAATTATGATATCAATAATATGGATTATAATAATGGTACATCACCGTTCAACAAGGATATAGTTATGAAAGAAGAAAATCAAGTTTTTCTGAAGATTCATTTGACCCATCAGATACAA
>MCFG01000597.1:0-25032 GCA_002104895.1 Anaeromyces robustus | reverse complement strand
AGTAACTTACTATAATTTTAATTATTAATTCTTTTTTTTCTCATTGTTTTGGTAAAAGTTACACAAATTTTATAATTAAAACTTTATATTAATATATTTTAATTAATATAAAACGTGATATGGTCCAATGAAAATTTTAATTACTAATTTTTATAGTAATTAAAGTTTATTCTTTTAAATTCTTTTTTAAAACTAAATAAATTATTTTTCTTTTTTTTTTTTAGAAAAATTATTTAAAAAAAGTATTATGACAGAATTATAACATAGGAAAATTTTAAAAGCAAAAATCATAAACCTAATTTTGTATAATACTTAATTCAATAATATTATTTATTATTTATTTATTCTATTATTATTGTTTATTATTTATTATAATATTTTATTATTTATTATATTTATTTATATATTTATTTATTTATTTATTTATTTTTTTGTTCATTTATAACGATTAATGATTTTATTTATTATTATTATTATCATTATTATTATTTATTATTAGTATATTCATTATTATTATTATTATTATTATTATTATTAACTTATTTAATAATTATTATCATATATCAGTAATTAAAATTATTGCAGAATTGAAAGTTAATATATAATAATAATAATAAAAGAGAATTATATATATATAATTTAGATAATGATGTAAAGAAATAATAATTATTTTATAATGTTAATTACAATTTATTTTTTTTTTTTTTTTACTTAAATAAATTTTATTGCCTTTTATAATTTGTTATATATTTCTGATATAATAGTATATTAAAATAGAAGAAAAAAAAATTTTTTTTTTATACATTATTAATTTCTTTGATGTTTTTATATCTTATTTAAAAATATAGAAAATATTTATATTTTAACACAAAATTTTTTATTATAGTTTAATAATACTAAATTCATAATTATTTCAATGAATAAACTGGATTTTGACTAGATCCACACCAAGGACACGCCTAAATATTATAATAGATTTAATTATATAATATATAATATATTAATGTATTTATTTTTTCAATACTTATTATAAACTTCTATATTTATTATATTACCTTTTCAGATATTATAAATTTATTCCAATCATCTCTATTAGCATATTTTTTACATGAATTACATTGAATTTTATTTTTAAGTACCGGATATCCTTTGTTACCATAATTGATATAAATATTTTAATATTAGAGTCAATTTTATATTTATTTGTATCTAAATTTATGTAATTATAATTAATGTTATTTATAATATATTTCAACTTTTAAATATAATTACCAGTGATAATACAAGGTTCATATTTAGTATGACAATTAAAACATTCTAAAGAAGCACTATATATTTCAGCATTACATTCATCACATAATCTTTTATCAATTTCTTGATTAACCTTTTGATCAAGAGAAACTTGAAGAATCCAATCTCTAACTGATTCTCTTTCTTGTTCCTTTAAAACATTTTTATTTAAATATTTTAAAAATTTAAATTATTTAATATTAATATATATTTTCAAAAAAATATAATTTTTTTTTTTTATATTTATTGAATATAATTATTTACTGGCATATTTTCAGTTGGTAATTTAACATCAAATGGTACATCGGTATTTTGGAAATCTGTATTTTCATTAAGATAAGTACTTCCTTCATCAATTGCTTCTGTAATATCAAGGAATCTATTCCATGTAACAAATGCCATACTGTTCATTCCACATAACTTTTAATATTTACAAAAAATACAATAATGAAGAATGAAAATAATAATTAATTTAATTAAATATTTTTTTTTTGTGATATATATTTTCATATGAATTCATATGTATTCATATGTATTCATATGTATTCATAATAACAATAATAATAATAATAATAATAAAAATTTTTAAAAAAAAAAACCTTAGCCATCTTTCCTGCTTCGTAAAATGCATAATCTACCGGAATATCATATGTATAACGAAGTAAAGATATTGCTTGCTTTGCTGCAAATGGTTGCAACTCTTTTTTACTGGAACAATAACTCTTTAAAGTTATTAAATGAACAATTAGCATATAAGTATTAAATGCTGATGGTAACATATTTTGATCCGATCCTGACATTAAAATCTAATTCATAAAAATATAAAACATATATAAATTTTTATAAATATATATATATATGTTTTTTGTATAATATTCTTATAATATATTCATTTTTATATATACCAATTTATAAAGCATTTCTCTTAACATTGAATATGTCTCAATTGAAACATCTGGAGATTTTAATACTTCACGTGTAATAGTCAAATATATATCATAGTTTGTTTTATAATTAGGAACTTTATATTTAATAATATATTTTACTGCTTTTTCGAAGTTTTTTGATTTAATTAAATTTTCACAATATAACATTAAATATTTGTTTAATACTTCTTTTCCCTATATAATTTAATAATAGAATATTTAAAAAAAAAAAATAAAAAAAAAAAAAAAAATAAAAACATTTATTTTATAAAATATTATTAATTAAAAAATTTACCATATTATATATAATTATTTATTATTAAACAAAAAAAAAAATATTACATATCCATTTGACGTTTCTAAACATTTATCCCATTCACCATTCTTAATATACATATTTAATCCAGCTGATACATCAATTGAAACTAATTCTTCAGCTTGACCATCATTCTTTAATTGACTAACATAAGCATTTTCTACATATTCTTTATAACTTGGTGATATACTTGCAATTTCTTTAGCTTTATTCCACATTTTTCCTATTATATAAGCATCAATTGCTTCTTTATACATACGAATACTAATATAAAGTTGTGCTGCTTGATCATATTGTCTATCTTGAATTAATCGAGATCCTACTGTACTAACAACTTCAACTTCTCTTTGGGTAACAAATTTTGCTGCTAATTCTACCGCTTTACTCCATGCTGCATTTAATATATCTTTATTTTTAGTAATGGATTCATTAATTTTTAAATAAATATCAATAGCACCAGAATAATTTTTTTGTTGTTCAAATACTCTAGCAGTATGAAGTAAATTATTAACACCAGAATTTCCTTTATTAACAATGAAATTATTATATTCTTCATTAATATCAGCTAATTTATTTGGAAGATATTCTTTAGTAAATTTCAAAGCTTCGTCCCACATACCAGCATCCTTATAAAATTTAATAGCTAAATCTGGACGTTGTGCGCGTAATAATAAAGATTCTGCTTTAGAATAATCTTTTTTTTCAAAAGTTAATTTAGCTTGTCCAATTAATACTTCTGGAACACTCTTTGAATCATAAGTTTCAGCTACTCTTATAGCAGCATCCCAATTTTCATTATGAATATACATTAATATAGCTTCACGAGGTTTACCTGCCATAATAAATTTACTTTCTGCTTCATCATATTTACCTTCATCTTCTAAATATAAAGCATGTTTGAAATGAATATCTGCAATTTTATCCTTATCTGTAAATCTACCTAATTCAAAGGCAAATTCAAATGCACCATTATCAGTTGCAAAATCAATAGCAGCATCCAATAATCCAAATTTATTTAATAATTTAACAGCTGATTCAGGACTAAGAGATCTTGCCCATAAATATGCAACTTGTTTAGCAGAATTTGGTCCACCATATGTTTTTCCAATCTACAATACATATATTATATATTAACAATTTTTTTTTAATAATAATTGTATTATTAATAATTCCATTATATTTTTAATATAATAATTAATAATTTTTAAAATGTAATTTATATAATATAATAAAAAAAAATAATTCATACCCTATAAGCTTCTTCGTACATATTATTAGCACAATACATATTAATAACAGATTTCCAATCATTTTCTTCAAGATAATGATGTTCAGCCATTTTAAAGTTACCTTCCGATTCTAATGTTTTAGCTAAGTATAAATGAGTTTCTGATAATAAATCTTTATGATAAGCTGTAACAAGTCTTATCATTTGATCATATTGTTTATTCTTCTTATACATATTAATAGCAATATCAGGTTGATTTACTGTTATATATAATTTTTCTGCATCTTTAAGCTTACCTATTATAAAATGGAAAGAATAATTATTTATAAAATTATAAAATTTTATGTGTAAAAATTTATTTTGTAATAAAAAATATTATATATATATATATATTATTTTATAAATTATATCATATTTTAATTAATACCCTTCATTTCCATTTCTCTAGCTTGAGAAATGTATAATTCATTAACAGCTTCAGGTGTCATAAATGATGTAGCTAATGAATGTGCCATTTCCCATTTGTTTGCTTTAGTATACATATCAACAGCTTTTTGAGGTTTGCCTCCTTGTACATAATATTTCTCTGCAGAAGCTAAATTATTAATTTCTTCAAAATGTTCTGCTAAAATAATACAATATTTTTTAGTATTATCATTCAATTCTAATGAATCAATAATGCCAGATGCTTTCTTCCACTATGTTAATTTTTTTTTAAAGAAAATTTATAAATATATATATTTATTAATATATGATTATAATAAATATATTCAATAATAATAAATAAAAAAAAAAATATTTTTTTTTAAAAGAAAAAAGGTATTTACCTGTTTAGAATTAATAGCTGCTTCCATAGCTTTAATGGACTGACCTGCTTCAATATAATGATTAATAGCTGCCTCAACTTGTTTAATTGAAACCAAGTAATCACCCCATTGTTCTTCAAGATTAATAACTTCTTGTGGAAATGCTGTTCTACTAATCTCAACAGCTGCTCTGAAAGCTTTTCCTTTACGATAAGCATTAAATGCTCTTTCATTATTTCCTAATTTTTCATATAATTCACCAGACTTTTAAAGAATTAAAAAATTACAATAGTAATTAATAAAAATAAATAAAAATAAAATAATAAATTTAAATAAATAAATATACAATCATTAATTATATTGCTAATGATTTTGTATACTATAAACATTTATAATTGAATTATTATAATATAAACCTTTTCATATAATCCTGAATTAAATAAAGCAGCTGCAACTCTTTCTGTTAATTCTGTATTAGATGTTAAACCATGTTGTTTTAATACATAAGAAGCACGCCCTGGCATACCTTTTTAAATGGTAATAAAATAATTTAATTTAAAATTATTTTCTTTCCTTTTCTTTTCTGATAATTTTATTATTTTAATATATAAATATATAAATATTTTTACCTCCTTTTAAATATAATGATACTGCACCAACAAAATCACCATCTTCTTCTTTAAGTTCACCAGCTTTTTCTTCTTGTCCTGAATCAATTAACCATCTGAAATAATTCTTTTTCAGAGTAGTCAATTCTGGATGATTTCTAATTTCAGCAACTTTAATAGATTTATCCCATTGATGCATTTCCTGATACATTTGCATAGCTTCTTCAACACGATTCTATTTATATTATATATACAATAAAAAGTTTTTTTATTTTTTTTTATTTTTTTTTATAACATTAATTATTGAAACTAAAAATTATAATTATTATATTATATTTTATTCATTACTTGATCAAGATAAATATTTTCAGCAAGCTTAAATTGTTTATCTAAAACAGCTAATTTAGCTCTTACTAAATAATAATCAGTTCCATCATGTTGCTTTATTTATTAAAAAAAAAAAAAAAAGCAATGATTTAATAATTATTTCATATTTTATAATATTTACTATATAAATAATATGATTTAATAAAATAAACACCTCATTCTTTTTACTTTGAGCAATTTCGTTTAAATTATGTAAATATCTAACTTTAGCAACATCACCTAATGCAGCAAAGCATCTTTTTTAAAATATTTATATATTAATATATATTTAAATGAAATCTATTAATAAAAATAATTAATAATATGAATCTTATTTTTAAAAAAAAATTACCTTTCTGCAATTATAAGATTTCTGTTTTTCAAAGTAATTTGACCTAATGTTTTCCACATAGCTTCCGTTTCTGTTGTAATTTCTAATTTTTCTAAAATACTTATTGCTCTTTTTTTAATTTAATATTTTATTTATTTAAATACATAAATAAATATTAATTATTATAAAAGATAATAAATACATAAGATTATTACTATAAAATATAACTTTAAATGATTACCTCTCATAATCATAATCATCAATTGCTGTTCCAAATTCAATTAAACCTTCATCTAATGTATATGAAACAGTATTTACACCTTCATCAACAATAACTTCTGTTTTTCCATTAATACGTTCAATATCTTCAATTTCACCCTTTATAATGATATTAATAATTAAATATCATTAAAATAAAAATTATTATAATTTAATATATTGATAATATATATATACTTTTATTGGGAACATTGTAACACGATCAGGTGAATCAATAGAATACCATATACATAAATTATTTCTACTTTGAGCTACTACAACATCACTATTTGGAACCCACTATTATAAAAGCAATATAATAATTATATCCCGTTATATATTTTATTTTAACCATTTATTTACTTTAATTATAATATCATTATAAATTAATATATACTTGAACATAACTACAGAAGTGAAGTAATGTTGAACAACATTCTTTATCAATATCATATAAATATAATTGTCTTTTTTTATCTCTGAATAATAACTTATTTCCTTTTTCTGATAACTTTATTATTACAATTATTAATATTATTTATAATAAATATCAATATTAATAATAATATAATAATAATAATTAAAATATGATGTAATTTTTTATTATTGCTATTATTATTATATAATCTAAAAAAAAAAAAAGGAATTAAATTATTAATATAATTATATTATTACTTCTAGCCAGTCAATTCTACAATCGTGATTTATTGAAGCAACTGTAATGCCAGAAATTAAATCAAGAACATAAATAGTTTGAAGATCAACTAAATAAGCAATTTTCTTAATTTCGCAATCTACATTTCTTTCATTAATCCTTACACTGTATCATCATAATTTATATATTATAAATATATTTATAATTTTTATATTTAATTAATTTAAAAATTTGAATTCATATATATAATAAATATTTTAATACATAATAAAAAACATATTATACAATTAAAAACGCTTTATTTAATTAATAATTTTATACATACCTTAATAAATGTGGATTCATATATTCTGTTCTACATGAACCTAAAATTTCATTTATTCCATATGTATTGACATAAAATTAAGGGTAAAAAACTACTAAAAATATTATTATTATTATTATTGCTATTATTATTATTGCTATTATTATTATTGTTATTATTATTATTATTGTTCCTGAATTTATTAATTAATAATTTATAACTTTTCAAAAAATTTATAATAATAAAAGGATATTCAATCAATGACAATTCACCAGCATTAAAAACCATACAAACTTTTGGATTTTCAAAATAAAATTTTTCATTACCACATCCACTCCATGGAATCTTTATATATATATATATATATAATTGTTAGAATGGTACCAATTATATGTATGTTTATATAACACACAGACAGTATTATTTATTTATTTATTTATTTATGATTTGAGATTAATTCTTAAATTTTTATTTACCTCACTTAATTTACATGTTGTTAAATCACCCATTAATAATGTATTTGCTGTATTTGCAATTAAAAATTGATCTTGAAATATATTAACTTTTGTAATGGCATATGTATAATGTGACTTTAATACAATTCTTGATCCAGTCGATAATCTTTTTACTATAACTTGACTTGGTGAAACATATGTAAATTCAAATTTTCCTTTATATCTTGTTCTTTTTAAACAACAATCAAACAATTCAACAGCTCCACATAATGAACCCTATATCATTTATATTGATTATAAAATGATATAATTCAAAATGAATATATATATATATATATATATAATATTATAATTTTTTAATTAGTTAATATTATATATACATATTATATAATCAATATTAAAAAAAATTATTCTTTATATTATATATATACAATAGTCAATCTTGATCCATCTGGTTTCCACGCCATAGCTGATATAGTATATATATTATCAATAATTTTCATTGGTGCTTCATTCCATTTTTTTTCAGCACTATCATAATTATAAATATGTAATCTTCCAAAACTTCCAACAACAGCAGTTTGATGACTTGGACTAAACCTTGCAATAGTATATTCTTGTTCTTCTTCATCTCTTGAATAATCAAATTCTTGAATTACATTCCCTATAAGTTTAAAATAAATATAATTTTTTTTAAAAAAAAAATAATCAAAAAATTATCATATTAATAATTTCCTTTTAATATTTCTCTTATTTTTTTTCTTGCTTTTTTTTTTATTTTCGAATTTTAAATATTAACTTCATATTTTATTTGTTAATGATAAAAAAAATTATTTTTAATTATATATAATATTTAAAAATATTAAAAATTCACCATCAAAATCAAAGAAAGTTATAGTTCTGTCATTTCCACCAGCACAAATAGATTCACCCCATGCTAATGCTGTAGGTGGTGTTTTACATATAGCAAATTTACCCTTTATTAATATTATTTAATTATTATAATATTATTTAATAACCCAGAGTTTTATATATATATATATATATATATATATATTAATATACCTGTGAGGCACCTGATATTCCATCATCAAAGAAAAATCTATTCAATGATCCATCTAAATGACCTGTAATAATAGCATAACCATCAGGACTACTTGCAGTGGATATAACAGGACTATCTGTTTGGTATAAAGTAGCTGATTTATTAACTTTAAGATTTCCTACTCTTACCTAAATATTTATAATAAATTAATAATTGTTGTAATATATTATTATTGTTATTATTGTTATTATTATTATTATTATTATTATTATTATTATTATTATTATTATTATTATTATTATTATTATTATTATTATTATTATTATTATTATTATTATTATTATTATTATTGTCATTGTTATTATTTGTTGTGTTTTATTTATTTAAAAAAATTATAATAAAGAAATATTATATATTAATTATTATTGATCTGCTATTACTTTTCCATCAAATAAGCCAAAAACAATAGAGTTGTTTTGTTCATGTGGCCAAGTCAAACATGTAACTTCTGAAGATTGTATAAATTTATTACAAATTGTTTTTTTCTCACCCCATTCAAGACCAAGTTTATATACAAAAATGACATTATCAGTTTGAGCAACAGCTAATTTAGTTGAATCTGGTGAGAATGCCAATCCACAAACATGATAATTTTTATTTGTCTTAATAATAAACATTATAATAAAATATAATTATTAGTATCAAAAGAAAAATATATATATCATTTATATTCATTTATATTTCTCTTTTCCTTCTCTTTTTCTATTTTTAATTTATTTTTTATTTTTTATTTTATATTATTCTTTTTTTTTATTGTTTATTTTTATTTTTATATCAATTAAAATCTAATATATCATACTTTCGGATCTGCAGGTTTAGTTGTAAATCTATCTTTTTTTTCACCCGTTTCATCAAATAAATATATAATTCTGTCAACACCAACAACTGCTAATTTTTGATTATTTGGTGACCATGCCATTGCTGTTATCTTTGCAGGGAGATTCCCCGCAGAAATAATAGTCTTTATATGTCTTATTTGCATTATTATTTCTTTTCTTTTTTTTTTAAATATAATTTTTCTTTTTATTTAATTTATTTAATTTATTATTGATATAGAGAAATATGATATATTTATTATTTTATATATTCAAAATAAATATTAATTATTTATAGAAATAATTTTTAATTAAAAATCATAAACCATAAAAAAATTTTAATATAATAATAATAATAAATAACAACAATAAAAAAAAAAGATATTAAAAATTTGTTTATACGTTTATAATTTTTTTTTTTAATTTATATTAATAAATAATGTATATATTTAAATTAATGTAATATATATATAAATTCTACATCAATATTTTTAAATAAGTTTATTAATATTTTAATTTATGTTACATCTACGTAGAAGCAATGAATTATATTATCTTATTATTCATATCATTCTGCTAAAGGTTATAATTTTAAAGTCAGAAAAAAAAATTTATAAAAAAATTTTTGTAAAAATGATATTATATAATAATATTACAAAAAATACTTAATTATTATTAAATACTTATAAATGGCATAATCTTAAAAATATTTTCCAAAAAATATATATAATATATATAATATAGAAAAAAGTATATATATTACTATAAATATACTATATATTATACATATTCTTAATATATTTTTTATTATTATTGTTTAAAACTCAGAAATATATCAATTAAATCTTATTTTATTTATTATTTGTAATACAAATTTTTACAGAATATTTTTAAAAAAAAACTAGCTTTGAAATTTTAAATTTTGTGTAACATTTTAAAAATTATAATAAAGAATTCTTTTTATTTTTTATCCAAAATTAATTTATTTTCAAATTGGTATAATTTAAAAAATATAAAAAAAAAAATAATAATTTAATTATTTTTATATTCATACAATTCTAAAAATAGATTTTTTTTTTGATGATATTAACTATATATAACTATATATAATCATCTGTTATTTTTTTTAAATCCGATAATCTCATTTTTAATATATCAGATATGCCTAGTTGACCATCTTTATCTTTATCAAAGCATTTAAGAACCCTTTTAATATCATTTTTAACATTAACTTCATTTTCTTTAAAAATATCAATATATTTATCTATTATTTCTAGAGGCATTGTTTCCTCTAAATCACCTCCACACAATATCTATTAAATAAAATATTTATACATATATAAAATACATATTATTAATCATAATAAGTTATTAATTATTATAATAAGTTATTATTATAACAAATTTTAAAAAAAAAATAATTAATAAATTCATACCGAAAGAGCGTTATCGTAATCTTTTATTTTGAAAGGATACTTTAATAACATTTTTTTTAAACTTGATTTAGTTTGTTTAGAATTAAACATTTCAGATTGTGATTGCTCTTCCTTCGTATTAACAAGATGTCTTGTATCTTGTTTTATACCCCCAACAACATAATATTTTTTATCATTTTTTGAAACTTGTGTAAAAAAGGTATCAAATCGATCTCTTACATCATCAGGAGTAATAATTAAATTTTCACCTGTAAACCATTTAAATGCTAAATCTATTTCTTCTTCAGTTATTTTTCGTATTTTGTTTTGATCATTTCTTTCTTGTAATTTTTTCTTTCTTTTAAATAACGATAATTCTTTTTCTTTCATATTTGCATCAGAAGTTTCTCTATTTAATAAATCAGAATTATAAATGTCTGATGTCACAGGAGAATTTGTATTCCTTGGTGTTTCGTCATTTAATATAGTATTTAATTCTTCATTATCGTCATTATTATCATTATTATTATCATCATTATTAATATTACTATCGTTTGTTATATTATGATTCTCTTTATTTGAATCATAGGTTTCTTTATTTTGATTATTATTAGATAAACTTGTTATGCTATCATTTTGTGTTCCCTGTACTTCATTTGTACTATTATTTTCCTCTGACATATTTATAATATTAGTTTAAAATATAAATTTATTAATATAAAAACTTTTTATAAAAATAAGAACATTATTTTTTATGAATATATAGGAATGGTTAAAGTTAATAGAGTTTAAAGTTTATTTTATATTTAAAATGGGTTAAATTTTAATATTTATTATAAATAATTTTCCACAAATATACTTATTATTCTTTAATATATTAAAAAATTATATATTACATTATATAATAATCTATAATGTTTTATGTATACATTATGTTTACAATTATATATGTATATAAACCAATCATATTAAAAATTACAACCAATCATATCAATAAAAAAATAAAAAATTATTTCTTTTAATAAAAACATTATTTGAATATTAATTAATACTCTCTTGCATAAATTATATCCAAAATGTCTGTAAGTGTTGAACATATTTTTTTATATTTAAAAATTATGTTATATTGAATATTATGAGTTGAAGAATTGAGTTATAAAAATAAAAAATGATAAATATAAGTATTAAATCAAAAAAAAAAAAAGCAATATATTAATAATATATATTTATTTATTAATGGATTAATTGTAGAAAGTTCAAGTGTCTGCCGTTAGAGAAGCTATTAACGAAATCTTAAAGTACTCTAAGGAAGAAAAGCCACGTAAGTTCGTTGAATCCATCGAACTTCAAATTGGTCTTAAGAACTACGATCCACAACGTGATAAGCGTTTCTCTGGTACCATTAAGCTTCCAAACGTCCCAAGACCAAATCTTAAGATCTGTCTTCTTGGTGATGCTTACCACATTGATGAAGCTAAAGCTATTGGTCTTCCATACATGTCTGTTGAAGATTTAAAGAAGCTTAACAAGAACAAGAAGCTCGTTAAGAAGCTCGCCAAGAAATACGATGCTTTCATTGCCTCTGAAGCTCTTATTAAGCAAATTCCACGTTTATTAGGTCCAGGTCTTAACAAGGCTGGTAAGTTCCCAACTCCAGTTGCTCACGGTGTTGACCTTGCTGCTAAATGTGATGAAATCAAGGCCACTATTAAGTTCCAACTTAAGAAGGTACTTTGTTTAGGTGTTGCTGTTGGTCACGTTAACATGACTGAAGATGAAATTCTTGCCAACACTATGTTAGCCATCAACTTCTTAATTTCTCTTTTAAAGAAGAACTGGCAAAACGTTCGTTCTCTTTTCATTAAGAGTACTATGGGTAAACCAATCCGTCTTTACTAGATTATTTATTTTTTAAAATTGTTTTAAAAACAATTGTCAAGGCGTTACCAAAGTTATCAATTTTTATATAAAATTGCATAATTCTTGGAAGCTGAACTCATTAGACAAAATAAATACATTTAAAAAATATATAAAAAATATAACTGAATTTTTATTGTGTGTTATTAAATGTAGTTGTAATTTTAGTGTTTTTTTTTTTTTTTTTTTTTCATTTTTATAAGGTAATATATATGTAAATGTGAATTTTTACTTTTTTTTTTTTTGGATTTTATTTTTATTTTCTACTTTATTATTTATTTTTTTATTTATTACTAATTTTAAATTAATATAGTGGTAATTTATTTATTTATTTATTTATTTATTTATTTATTTATTTATTTATTTATTTATTTATTTATTTATTTATTTATTTATTTATTTATTTATTTATTTATTTATTTATTTATTTATTTATTTATAATATTTGTAACTTTTAAAAATAACAGTAGCTATTATCTTTTTTTTTTATTCTAATAATAATTATAACAATGGGATCAACCGATCCGTCTGCCTTGCGCTTTAACTTCCAATTAATAATAAAACATTTTTTATTTAATAAATCTCCATTTTTTTTTTAATTTTATTAATAAAATTTTAAAATAATTAATATAAAATATTAAAAATTTCAAAACTTTAAAAACTTTGTATTTCATTAACATAAATAAAAACAAAAAATTTTTTTTATTCATTACTTTTTTTAACTTTTAAAAAAATATTATATATAATAATAAATAAATTAAAAATACTCTTTAAAAGAAAAAATATACTGGTTTTAATATTAAAAAAAAAAAAAATAGCTTTATAATTTTTTTTTAAATTTGTCATAATAAAAAATGAGGTTTGAGTCGGAAATTTTGTATCCACAAAAACCTACACCAGTACATATATATTATATTTTCATATAAATCTATAAAGCATAAAATCGATCTTATTCTTATTAATTATTACCATTTAAATATATACATAATATATATATTATTATTTTTTATTTATTATTTTGTTAAAAGCAAAGACGTGGTTATCGTCAAGTAGATCATATTATTATTCAAAGAAGAAAAGATGAAGCAGAACATGAACAAATGGAAAGACAAAATAATTATTATAAAATAATGGATAAAAAAGTATTTCCAATAAATTAATTCTAATTATTATTAAATAAATGCATTTTCTTATTTTACTTTGAGATTCTACTTTTAATGGCATTGTGTAATTCATTAAATATAATTTATTTTTTATTTAATAAATACATATATTAAAAGGCAGACTTTGAAAGAGCAACAATTGATGCTAATAGGAGATATAAACTATATAAAAATTATACGCAATTAAAAAATATTCGAAGAGAGCAATTTGAAGAAAGACAAAAAAAGTACAATATTACTATATAAATAGACACATATATATTTGATTTAATAAATTAAATTGTTAATATATCTATTATGTTTTTTATATTTATATATATATATATATATATATATTTACTTTCGCTAATAATTTCATAATATATCAAAAAAATTTTAAATATTTGAAATATTACAACAACAACAACAACAACAACAATAATAATAATAATAATAATAATAATAAAGATTAGCAACATTGTTTGAACAAGATAGAATAGAATGGGCTAAATTAATTGAAGAAAGTAGAGAAACTGTATTTGATAGAATACAAGTAATGAAAGATGAAATTAAAGTATTAAGAGAAAAAAGAGAAGCAAGAAAGAAAAAAGAAAATGATAACGCATTATATAATTTATGGAAGTCAGTATATATAAAATAATGTTATATATAATTCAATAAATTTGGTCATTTTTATGTAAAATATGAAAATTTTATCTTATATTTAATAATAAAAATATTTTATCCTAATTTTAATATAAATATATAAACGATAATAATAAAGAAATAATTGTCATGAAATAAGAGGATTTGAAAGTAAATTAAGAGAAAAAGAAACTGCAGTTGCATTAGAACAACAAATAAAACAAAGAGAAATAGCTAGAAAAGCAGAAATGGAATGTAAATAGAATAAATTTAATTAAATTAACAAAAAAATATCATTTATCAACTATTATATATTTTAATCATATATAAAATAAATTATTTTTGGACACTTTAACGAAACTAATATATAAATAATTAAAATAATATAACTAACATAAAATAAAAAAAAGATACCAAGATATGGGATGCATTAGCAGAAAATAATAGATTGAAAAAAATAGAATATTATAATAATGAAGAACAGAGAAAAAAGAATTTAGGAATGTATATTGGAAGATGTTTAGAAGAACAAATTGAAGAGATTAATAAAAGAAAACAAGAAGAAGAGAGATTAAGAGAAGTAGAAAGACAATATGATGTAAAAATATATATTTATTATATATAAATAAATGTCTTTATTATTTTCAATTTCTTTTATGTGCTCAAAAACAATTCATATAAATAATAATTATAATAATATTATATTATATTATGATATACATTTAGCTTGAACGTAATAAAATGATAGAACTTGAAGATAAACGTAATGAAATGTTAAGAAAACAAAATGCTGTGGCTACCAGACGTGAAATAGAAGAGTTTAATAAAGAAAATATAAGGAGAAAAGCAGAAGAAGTTCAAAAAGAACTTGAAATGGATTTAAATATTATTAATGAATTAAAGAAAGAAATGGATAATGAAAAAGAAGAAGAAAATAAAAGAAAAATAAAAATTAAACGTGACATGGATCTATTTATGGAACATATTAATAGACAAAGACAAATTGAAAAAGAAAGACAAAAACAAATTGATGATGCTTATCTTCAAGAATATAATAAAGTAAGAATAAAATAAAATAAAATAAAATAAAATAAAATAAATATTTATACTGATAATTTAAAACTTATATATATTTTTTAAATTTATATAGCAAAATAGATTATTATATGAAAAATGGAAACAAGAACAAATTGCAAGAGATAAATTAATGAAAGATGTTATGAAAGCTAGGCAAGAGCAAATAAATGAAAAATGTATGGATTCATTAAAAAATAAAATAATATATAGTTTATTTTATTTATTTATTTATTTATTTATTTATTTATTTATTTATTTATTTATTTATTTATTTATTTATTTATTTATTTATTTATTTATTTATTTATTTATTTATTTATTTATTTATTTATTTATTTATTATGACTTATTTATTAAAAAAAAATACACTATAGTGGAAAATAATAAACGTGAACAAGAAGAAAATAGACGTGAAATGGAAAAAATATTGGAAAATATCAAGAAGTATGAAGAAGAAAAGAAACTTGAAGAACAAAAAAATATGGAGGTAATACAATATATTAAAAAAACAATAATAATAATAATAATAATATTTAATCTTTAATATTATTATTAATAAAAATAAAAATATATTATCATCAATATACAAATATTCAAATATTACTATACTTATATGATTATAAAATAAAATAAATAAAGAATAAAAAACAATATTCAAGTGATCTTCTTGATCAAATTAATTATAAACGTATGAATAACGAAAAGCTTCAAAAACAAGAAGAAGAAGATTATCAACGTAATTTGGTAAGTTTTATGAACCTATATATAATAAAAAGTTTATATTAATTTACTAGTATTATTAAATATAATCATTAATGATTAATAATTTCATTATTAATTTATACAGAAACAAAAACAAGAATATGATGATTTACTTGAAAAAACAAAATTATTAGAACAATTTAAAACAAAGTATATATAAAATAATTAATATTAAAAATATAATATATATATATATATATTCTATTATTAATATTTAAAAATTTTATTTTTTACATAATTATTACTATATTTTAGATTAAAAATTGCTCAAATTCAAAAAGTGGATAATTCACATTTCAAACAATTACCAAATCCTGCTTTATATTCAACTTATACACAAGATAAACTTCATGATGCACTTCTTATGAGGGAAGCAGCAGAATCATCAAATAAATCAGAATAATCAAATGTTAATTCATGAAAAAAAAAAATGAAAATAAATATAAAATAAATAATAAATAATCTTATCAATTAAATTAAAAAAAATTATAATTATAAAATAAATAATAAATAATAATCATATCAAATTAATTAAAAAAAGTATTTTATAATTACAATAATAACTACATAATAATAATTGTAATTATAATAATAACATAATACATATGTTTGCTTTTTACATAATTTTTAATAATACATGTTTTAAAGCCATATTAATTATTATCAACTTATTTAATATTTAATATTTCAAGTAATATAATATATATACATAAATTTAAAAAAACTGATATTATAAATGTAACTAAAAAATAAATCTATTCTAATTTTCTAATATATACAATTAAAAAACATATGCATCGATTAATTAATTATAATTTATTAATTTATTTATTTATTTGTTTATATTTTTATTTAATTTTTATAATATAAAGATTATAATTCATTTTCCAAATTTTTTTTTTTTTTTTTTTTTTTTTAATTCTTTTTTTTTATAGAATCATTAAAATTGTCAACATAAAGTTTTAATGAAAATATATCATTTAACATTAATTTTGAATTATTAATAGTATTATTGCTTTTATTTTCGTTATTAGCATTATTTTCATTTTGAACTTGTTCAAGGTATTTTATACATTCTTTTAAAGTATTTATGCATTTTTGTATTTCAGTTGCTTGATTATTATTTTCTTTGGTATTTAATAAATTAGTATTATTCTGGTTATTTGTATTGTTATTATTGTTACTATTTTTATTGATATTGCCATTATTATTATCATTATTATTATTATTATTATTATTATTATTATTATTATTATTATTATTATTATTATTATTATTATTATTATCAATTTTCATTTCATTTGACTTATAAATTTTTGAATTAATTTTTTCTAATTCCGATTCTAAATAATTTTTATATTCTTTTAATGTTGATAAATGATTACTCTTATTATCTTGTTTATATACAATATTTATCTATTATCATATTTTTATCAAATATATATATGATAAAATAAAATAAGAGAAAAAAAGGTATTAAAATTTGAAATTACTTTTTATATAATAAATATATGTATATTTAATTATGTTTACATCTTTATTCTTTTCGAATATTGGTACACCAGATACTATATTTATAAATTGTTGTTGATATGGTTCAGAAACTATTTTTTTCAAAATTTCTGGATGGCAAGTGGTCTGGTTTATATATATTTAAGAAAATGATAAAATAAAATAAAATAAAATGTAGTTTATTAATATTAATATATATATAGATATGACGATAAATAATAATAATAATAATAATAATAATAATAATAATAATAATAATAATAATAATAATAATAATAATAATAATAAATAATTAAATAATTAATTAATTAAGTAAAAAAAAAAAACAAATAGATTAATAAAAAACTTACTACTCCAAATTGAGTAATTGATATAAAAGCTTGATGTTTTAAAATCCAACTACTTGAATTAAAATATGTATGGTAAAGCAATTCTAATAATTCACTAGCTTGATTCTGTAATGTATAAATATATTTGTAATTATTAATAATTTGAAATTTCTGTAAAGTAATGATTTTAAATGTAGTACATACGATATATTTTGAAGTAAAATCAACTTGACCACAAGCAGAAAGAAGATTAATAATTGAAGCATGGGGTATTAATTCATATTTTAAATATGGAACTTTAAAATGCCAATTATCAATTATCTCAAGTATCTTTTTACGAATTTTTAAATTGATTAAATGAGTAAAAAAATTATATATAGAGATATAAGATATAATATAAATAATTAATAAAATATATAATATAATATGAATTTACTTTTATAACATTTTCAGGATTATATTCTGTAATTAAAGAGATTGAAATATCTATTAAAGATTCCAGTGTTTTGAATGTCTTCAAAAAAATAAAATATAATTTTAAATATATAATTATACAAAATTATTATTATATTTGAATAATAATAACAAAAAAATTAAAAGATAAAAGATTAATAACAACATCAATAATAAATAAATAAAAATATAAATAAAAATATTAAAAAAAAAAAAATATATATATATATAAAATAAAATACCAAATAAGCATTCATTTTTTCATCTTCTGATATTGGTTCTTTTAAATCTGCTTGAATAGCTGTTTTACAATTACCCAATAATACAATGGATACATCTTGTAATTTTTTAATTTCTTCAGGTGACAAAGATAAAATACCATTATTATCTAAATATTTTTGTATAGCTTTTATAGGAAGAGAACATTTTTTAAAAGCTAATAAAGCAATTTTTTCATTAGGATGCTCTAGTAAAGGACATAGTATTTTTTCCCAAATTTCTAATGAAACTTTATAAGTTTGGTCATTTTTATAATATAAATCATCCATATTTAATATATTCAAAATCATTAACTTATTTTCAACATCAGTACTACATATATCTTTTGTTGATGTTGTTGACAATGAAAATAATTCTTTTATTATATTATTATCGTTATTCATAAGAACATTTATCCTTATTAATTTAAACAAAAGTGTTTTGATCTTATTTTTTACAAATGTATTATTTAACAATATAAGTAATTGATATAATTGTTTTATATGATTTATCTTTCATTTTTAATATTTATTTATATAAAAAAATAATACCAATTATTTTGTCATTAATAAAAATAAATATATTAATTATAATAATGATGATAATAATAATAATAATTATAATAATAATAATTATAATAATGATGATAATAATAATAATAATAATAATAATAATAATAATAATAATAATAATAATAATAATAATAATAATAATAATAATAATAATTAAAATATATTAATTATTATTATTACTGGTATTATTATTATTATATTTACCTGAATGTTATTATTTAAATATTTGAATATATTACACCAAGATTCAACAAGAATTGTTTGAATTATTTGATTTTCATAACGAATTAACACAGAAAAGTAATGCTAAAAAATTAAAATAATTTTATATTTTTATATTTAAATATAAAAAAAAAAAAATAATTATTATACAATAATAATTATTCAATATATATTTAAATCAATAATAATTAATATATGTAATAATTTATATAAATATAATAAAAAATATATAATAATATATAATAAAATATATGAATAAACTTTACTTTTTCCCATAAATTAAATAATGAAGAATGTATATAATGTGGTAATAAAGATAGAGTAATAATAATGTTTTTTTCAGGAGTTGTTATTTCATTCAATTCATCATCTGATGATATTTCATTTCTAATTAAATTTGATGGACATTTTGAAATATAATTGAAATAACTATACAGAATACTTGGATTTATTATAGTTTCTTTATCAATAATTTTATCAATTTCACTTTCATCCAAATAAGATGAAGCATTCAATAAACTTTTTTGAATTGTATCAGATAATTGCCAAAAATGACGTAATATAACATCAAGTTGTAAGAGTTTTGAATAATAAAATCCATCAATAGTTAAAATTTTATCGTAAGATTTTTCAACGTTAATATCAACATATGAGAAACGAATAAAATATAAAATATAACTTAATTTTTGTGTATCACTGAGATCTTTCGAAGAAAAAAAATATGAAAAAATGAAATCAATAGGTATTACAACATCATTAAGTCTAGCTAGAGCTTCACTCTGTTCCTCATTAAATGTTTCAAGTTTAAAAAATAATAATGATAATCGACTTATATATAAATAAAGATATATATGTATATTATAAATATTGAGTTTATATTATTTATTGTTTATTAATTTAAAAGTACTCATTTAAAAATATATAAAACTTACTATTTTATATATAAGCATAAATTCAAAAACCTAAATATTTATATAATAGGAAAAGTTAAAAACTGAATTAATTACTATCTATATTATCTATTATTCAATATAATTATTGATATTGTTATTATTATTAAAATTACGTTTTAAATAAAGGATAGGATTCATCGATAGAATATGTTGTTATATAATTTGAATGTTTAGTATATAAAGAGTGTAAATGATTAAAATAAAACCTAAAATATATACATAAATATATGCAAATATATAATTAGTATTAAAACAATATATATATATTAAATAATAATTATATATTTACTTAATTAAAACTATATTGCGTTTAAGCTGATCTTTTTTAATATCATTATTAATTATAAATTCGACAACTTTATCGAAAAAAGTTTTAATATTTTCATAGCAAAGATTAATTGGTTCATCAATCTATAATTATTATGATTATTTATATCATTTATTTATATTCATTAATTAATTAATTATATAATTAAATGTTTAAATAGATGAATAAATGTCATATTAAATAATATATTATAATATATTATTTAAAAATTTTATATATATATATAAATATAAGTATATATTAAATATTTATGATATAATACTTTAAAAAATTTTGAAATATTATTTGCAAGTTTATCTGAACATGATATTTTTATTAAAAACTTCCAACTTAAATTTAATAATCTAAAATCATTTGAAGATATCGTACATAATGATGACAAAAGATCGCATACTATTATAAATCATTAATATAGAAATATATTAATTTATTAATATAAGAATATAATGATAATAATAATTGATATGACAAAAGTAATAAAAATAATAAAAACATATATATATATAGATTATAATAATAAAATGATAAATAAAAATATAAAACATTAAATATATTAGATATTTCATTAATATTTTAAATACCATTTCCATAGCTTTTATATAATAATGAAGTATTACTAAAATCCTGCAAAATTGACATATATTTCCCTGATAAATTTCCAATATGAAACTGTAATAATTCCATAGTTGTATTATTACATTTTTTAATGGAAGATTGAGTTGAAGGAGATAAATTTATATTACTTTTTTTGAAATTCTAAAATAATAATAATACATATATATATATATATTACAGCATATTGTTAAAGAAATTAGTAAAATTCTATTTTATTGACAAAAATATTAAAATTTTTATTAATGATTTATCAATAATTTACCTGAAGTAATAAAAATGTCTGTGTACATTCAAAAAATATTTTAGAATTAAAATCTTTAAATTTATTATTTCCTGAATCGTCATTTTCAAATACTTCACTCAAAAATGAAAATGAATTATTGTCAACACTTTTATAATAATAATTTATAAATTCTTTAATTAAAGAATTGGAAATATTATAATACTAATACAAAAAAATAAAATATTTATATATAAATTAATACTCTATTATAATTATAAATTTATAAAAATTAATTATCTTCAACTGATTTTTTAGTAATTACATTAACATTATCTATAATAGTTTGTTCATTATTTATGTCTTCTATATCATTAACTTCATCCTATATAATAATTTAAAATTATAAAAAATATATAAATATAAACATTAGAAAAATAAAACATATAATATTACTAATCAAATAAATATTAAATTAATACCTTTAAATGTAATTTAATAAAAAAAATAATTATATTAATCCTTGATATTTCAACATTAGGAATGATTTTTATAAAACTTTTAATTAATTCAATTTTTTTATATATATTTATTTCATTATTATAAACTGCGTATATAATTATAAACAAAAAAAAGTTAAGTTCAATAATAAATACATTAAAATATTATATATATATTAATGCTTTTTTTTTTAGTCAGAAAAGGATATTAATAAATCTTCAAGAATTTCATTAATTTCAAAGCATTTTGTTATATCAAGTTTTTCAAAAGACTCTAAAATAGAAAGAAATTCTACAGGATCTTCATCATCATTCACTAAGTTTAATTTATTGATAAAATCTGTTTTTTCTTGAATTATATTTTCTATATCAACTTTTAATTTGTTAAGCAATTGTCCCTTTTCCAATGATATTTCCATTATTTATTTAATATTAAAAAAATATATATATATAAAATAAACATAAAAAAACTTAAGAAATATAATGAAGATATATCAATAATTGAATATATATATTCCTATTATGAACTATCATTATTTGCTAATATGAAGGTAATATATAGAAATATATATATACATATGATTAATAATTTTAATTTACAAACTATATACTTTTTTTAATAATTTTTAATTTTTATTTTTGTTAAGTAATAAAAATTTTTATTTGAAAAATCATTTTACTTAAAGATTAAAAATTATTGGTCAAAAATTTAATATATTCAATTTTCTTTTTACTTATAAAAATTCTTAAATTAATAAGTTTATTCTTTTTTTTTTTTTTTTTTCATTAGAAATTTTAAAAATAGTGAAGTTTAAGAAATTTCTTATTATAAATTGAATTATACAAATGTTTTTTTTTTTCTGTTGATTTTGATTATGTTTGTTAAATTATTTTTTTATATATTTTATTATTAATTTCCTTATTTCAAATTTAGTATCATATTTTTTTTTTATTTTGAGTGATAAAATATGGACTCCTAAATAAATGGAAATAAAAAAATCTGATTTTTTTTTTTTTTTTTTTTTTTATATATATGTAATAATATAGATACATTTGTATTTAAAATATCTCAAATATTATGAAATGATTATTAGAAATAACAAAATAAAAATCTATTAACAAACATTAATAAAAAATAAAAGTAAATTTTTTTGTTACATTGTTAATACAGCAAATGTTATAACATAGTTAATAATTTAGTATTTTAAATTATAAATAAAAAAAATTTAAAGATAATATTATTTATTCCTAAATAATAAATATAAAAATATCAGTATTTGAAAAGAATTAATAAAATTAAACTGAATGATAATAAATAAATAAATAAATAAATAAATAAATAATAATAAAAAAAAAAAAAAAAAAAAAAAAAAAAGGATGATTATTAGCCAATTATGAAATTTCTATGTAATTAGAATTATATAGAAATTATGTTTTAAATCTTTAAAATAAAAAAACCTGAGATTGATTATATTAATTTTTTTTTTATTTCAATTTTTATTTAGTTTGAAGTTAGTATTTTATTACTCAGAAGAAAAAAAAATAAGAATTTGGATTAAGTTTGAGATTTAATAAAAGATATAAAAAAAAAAAATCATAAGATAAATCCGAAAAGAAATGTAACATTATGTTTTCTTTATAATTTAAGAAATTTTTCTTAAGAACTTTATTTTAAAAATTTCTGTGACTATGACGATAAAAAAATTATGCAAGGTCTGAATATATATTATTAAAAGTAAATATATATAATGACTAAAATTTAAAGTTTTCAATCTGAGTCATTTTTGTATATAACATAATAATTATAAATCTAAAAAAAAAATATATATATAGATATAGATAGATAGATAGATAGATAGATAGATAGATAGATAGATTCATAAATCTATAATATTTTATTTCTTTTAATTATCTTAAATTCTATTTATTATTTATTTTATATATTGCATTATATATATATTTGTATGTATATGTGTGAATATATATTATTGCTTATTTTATATGTTTAAAAATTCTATTACTGTTGATATTGATTTTTTCACTTAATACTTTATTTTCTTTTTGTTTTATTTTGATTATCTATTTTTTTCCCTTTTTTACTCTTAATTTATATACTTCTACTACACCAGCAACTCCGTCAACTTTAAGTAATTTGCTTTTAGGTATTCTATTCCATGTAAAACCTCTTTCTTCAACTCTTGTTAAAAAAGAATTTATAACATCAGCATCTCTTCGTTCCATTGCAACAAATGCTTGAGTATGTGGTCCACATACATTAACTAAAGTATTGATAAATGGGTTTAACATCTCTATATTAAATACACAATCAGCTGCTAAAACATAATCAAATTCTATATGATTAGGAGCAGTAGGATCATATATATCTTTAGAAACTGGTTGTTCCCAATCTAATTCTTTTACTAAAGCTTGACCAATAATAGAGGTCATACCATTATCTAATTCTTTAGTATTTTCTTTTTCATTACTATTAAAAGATTGTTGAGTTCTAGAAAAATTAGGAACATTACTACCAATATTATCTTCTAAAATAAAAAGGGTATCTTTTCTATCAGTAAGTATTGTATTAGCACCTAATAATGTAACTAAAATACCTGTTAATCCACAACCACTACCAAGTTCAAGACAATA
>MCFG01000596.1:0-25068 GCA_002104895.1 Anaeromyces robustus | reverse complement strand
CAGACATTTGATTCTATTCCAACGAGCTGGTTTTTTAGGGAGTGAGAAAGTATTATTATCATCAAAATAATTTCCAAAAACAAGAAGAGGCTTATGATCGGAGATAGGAGAGAAATCAATAATTGAAGCTGAAGACAGAAGATTTTTCATGGGTTCATTAATAATAGCATGGTCAATAGCAGAGGAACGACTTCCACTTACCCACGAGATAGGAGAACCATTGAGTTGAAATAAATACCAGCCATTTATATTAGAAACCCAATTTTGAATATCTTCAAGATTAATGTTAAAATCGCCAAGGAGAATAGAAGGATGATGTAAGTGAAGAGAAAACCATGTACAAGCTTCTGCTTTAGCAGATTTATGGTGTAAACTATGCCCTTTCTGAGGTATATAAATATTTCCAATAGAACACTTAGTGAAGTTCCACAAGGAATATGTCGTAACTGAGATAATATAATTCAAAGAAAAATCTTCAATAGAAGTCTGTAAAGACCTATTATAAAAGATATATAAACCTCTCAAACCAGGAATTGTATTATTTGCTCTCTTACAGAAATATTTATATTTAGGTAAAGTGATTTTACAAGGAATAACATTACTAGAATTAGTACCATTACCAGTTTCTTGAAAACAAACAAATAGCGGTTTAAAGAGACTAAAGAAATACAGAATACCATCTCTTTTCTTGTTATTCCACCCGTTAGTGTTCCAACTAAGACAAAAGGAAAATTCATTCAAATTGTTCTTAGAAGTAAAAGAATTGTTGATTTCAGAAAAGTCAGTAATATCCTTAATGTTCTTTTTAGAGTGGCAAAGTTTTCTCCTGATAAGAGCAAAGGAAGGCTTGTGATTCTTCCTACTACATCGATGAAAGTTAATGGAACATTTTTTAATAATTAATTTGAAACTATCAATAAATTTATTAATATTCTCCTCAGAAGCTGTAGTTTTAATTTGATATAAATTATCATTGAGAAGAGAGGAATGTTTAACAGCAACGATGGTATTATTAAACTCAGGGAAATTCTTCTCAAGAAAATTTCTAAATTTTGGAAGAGTCCAAGAACGAATGCGACGGATAAAAATAACATAAGTATCTGAGATATCAATACCATGACACCTAATACCCCGTCTGATATAGTTAATCTTATTAGTATAGTTCGTATGATCCATTTGATAAGGCTGATAAGAATCTATATAAAAAAAAAATAATAAAATAAAAAAAATATAAATGTATTATAATAGAAAATAGCAAATTTTTTTTTTTTTTTTTTTTTTTTTTTATGATTTTAATATATAATTAAAAAATAAAAAAGTATATAAAAAAAAAAAAAAAAAACTTAGCAATGAAAAGAATTATAGTAAATGACTGAGAAATATTGTTGAGAGTAAAAGTAAGAGATTCAACTGTGTAGTTGTATATATAATTTAACGTTGTGAATGATGTATTAGTGAATAAAAAAAACTTTTATTGTTGGTATGTAAAAAATTGTATTGTATAGTATTTATTGTGTTGTATTGATTGTGCTGTATATAAGAATAATAGTGTAGAATTGATAGAAACATAAAAAACTTAATTGTAAAAAGAACTGCAATATAAACTAAATAACATAAATAGTGTAAGGTAATTATTTCAAAGAAAAAAAAATGGATTGTAATAAAAAGTCGTACTTTTTATTACTAACATTATCATTGCGCATAATGTTACCTACTTCTTTAACCGAATAGTGAATATAAATAATCATTGCACCAAGCATTATCATTGCGCATAATGCCCAACTTAGATACAAGTACAATATCATAAGTTGTAACAATGCCATTGACGTCGCCATGTCTCGACAGGCATTCTTCCTCTTCCGACCATTCCAATAAATTGGAAAGTACAGGACCTCAGAAGAGGGTTTGTTCAAAAGAATTGTTCACCTTATTTGACAACAAGGGCAATAAAAAAAAAAGTCTTTTTTTTTTTTTTTTAAACTTTTACACTCTTTTAAACTATTTTCTAATTACTATATATAACATATCTACAACATAAAAGTATTACCATTTGATGAGGTATTCATATATTCATAACCCAACATAACAATATATTTAATTAATGGTTTTTATGAAATATAATAAATTTTGTAATTTCTAAACTCAAAAACAATACTTTAAAAACAAAGACACAAAAATATTAAAAAAAAAAAAATTTTTATACACTTCAATATTTAATAAAAACAACTTTATAATTTTTTTTTTTTTTTCTTTCTTTTTTTTTTCTTTGCATTTTTATTTTTTCTTTTTTTTTTTTAAATATTATTTTAGTTATTATTGAATTTTTTTAAATATAAAATTTTAAATATTTAAATAATTTATATTTTTTATTACAATAATAAATAGTTCAATATAAATTAGAAAAGACAAAAAAAAATTCAATAAAAATTGACTAAAAATGTATTTAAAAAAAAAAGTATAATCGAAATTAAACCTAAGAAAAATTTCATGATCAACATTAGTTTTTCTTATTAAATTCCCATTATATTTCTCTTTTTTTTCCCCATTTTCCAACTTTTGTCTTCCCAAATTAATATTTATACTATTTTTGTAAATTCAAAAATATAAAAATAATTTATCTATCTAAAATTATCTAAAATAATTGAATAATATATGAATAAATAAGATATGTATAGAAAACAAAAAAAATAATGTTCAAAATTTTTCATTATTTTTTTTCTTTTCGTTACAACCTATTTTTATAAATATTTTATATTAATTTATATTATTAATTTTTTGTTTTTGTTTCGTTTTGCTTGATGAGTTTTTGCTTTTGTTGTTCTTCGTGTTTTTTTTTTTTTGTTTTTTTTTTTTGTTTTGTTTTTTTCTATTTTTGTTTTTATTATTTGTTTTGTTTTTTATTATTCTATTTGTTAATTATAATTTGTTTTTTGTTTATTACTTTGATATATAAATTAAAATTTAAATAATTTATGTATTAAAAAATTTAAAAAAAATGTATATAATGAGTGTGTGTTTTCGGATATTTCAATATATTGCTTATACAATGAAGGATTAAATAACAAATAATTAATCACATTATAAACAGAAAAATGGTATTTAGATAATGATTATATTATTCGTTATTTCTTTTTTAATTATTTGTATATGTTGTTATATTAAAGCCGATTATTATGGAATAGTATATTTATTTAATAAAATAAATAGTTCAATCGTTATTTATGAGATAAATATTTGAAAGTGATTACTAAGTATATATTATATTTCCAGTAAAATAATATTTTCTCTTTCCTTCAATAAAAAAATACCGATTTTGGATTTTTTTTTAACAATTTTATGGTTAATGTAAAAATAAAACAATTTATAAAATATTTCTATTTTTTTTCTATTATTTCTCTTTTTTTTCAAAAATAATCTTTATTAGAGATCAACTCGTCAAAAGTTAAATTTAAAAAAAAAATACAAGAAATAATATTTTAAAATAGAGCAAATAAATTAATTTACTATGATAATAATAAATAATTTATAAAACTTAATATTCTTTATAATGTAATAATCGCTCTTTTAAAGAAGAAAAGATAATTTGATATATACAATATATTATATATAATCAAATATTTCTCATAAATAATAATTATCTAAAATTAAAACTAAAGTCTTTTCTATAAATAAATATATTTATAAAACAACTCCAGTCTGCTGATGAAAACGTAATTAATAAATATAAAAAAATTTAATGATTTGTTAAGAATGCTCGCTTTGCTTAGTAGATTGGAGTTGTTGTTGTGTATACTGGTTGAGTTTGAGTTTGATAAGTGACTTGAGTATAATTTGGTTGATATTGAAGTGGTGGAGATGGCATTTGACAAACACTAGTAGTATTTTCATTTTGAATTATAGTTGGGGTTTGAACGTATGCGGTTTGATTTTCGGCAATAGAAGGGAATAAAGTACTTCCACTAACAGTTTGAGTAGAGGCAACAGTTAAAACGTTACCTGCAGTAGTAACAATAACTGGGGAAGCTTGATTTTGTTGAATTGGACTAACTTCACCAGAATAGTAAACGCCAGTAGATTCATTTGGAGAAATTGGCTTACAAACATTATTAATATCTTGTTTAACAACAACGACATCATTAGTTGGTGGGGATGGCATTTGTGTAATTGGATGAGAAGAAACTGGAGTAGCAATTCCAGTACTTGGAACGTAATTAACACTTGGTTGAGTGCTAATAACATATGGAGCTTGAATCTTAAGTTTACTAACACTAGATTGGCGTTGGATCATTTCCTTTCCATATCCAGAATCAGTTTTGTGGCAACGTTGATGTCTTCTTAAAAATTCAGCACGTTTAAATCTTCTTCCGCAACCCTTAACATCACATGCATAGATGTATTCATCCTTATTTTCTTGTTCACCGAAAACAATTTCTTCACCATCTAATGAAACTGGTGAAGATTGAGTAGCAGTACTAACAGTAGTATAAATAATTGGAGTATTGATCATGGTTGGAGTGGTAGTGGCACTTAAACTTTCAGATTGGCCCAGCCCATCTTGAGAATAAGCAGTAACTGGAGTAGTGATAACTTGGGTTGGTTGTTGATAAGAAATAATATGTGGACTATTAACAACTTGAACATTACTAATAGTTGGAGTCATTTGATCAACAGCAACAGCAGAGGTTGGAGTGATTAATGGAGCTTGAACATTTTGTTGTTGAGTAATAACATATTGTGTATTGTTACCTTGAACTGGAGTGTATACTTGATGTTGATAAACTGGTTGTTGAACCATTTGTACTACTTGTGTTTGAACAACTGGATAATTCATATTAACGGTTTTATCTTGAGTAGTATTTATATTGGTGTTAATTGGTTGTAATTGTGGTCTTTCATTTGAATTTATATAATAATTATTAGTATTAGTATTTTGTTGAGATGGAAGAGTAGTATTAGAAGCAGTAGCATATTGTTTTAAATTGTTTGGGATTTTGGTTTGTGGGTTCATTGCCATGGCTTCAAGAAGTGGAGCGCTTTGGAGAGCAACAGTTGAAGGTTCTTTACCTTCAGCTTCTCTCTTATGATCACGTTCTAAAGCATCGATAAATAAACGATCATGTGGAACAGAGAACCAGAAGAAAACTTTTTGTTTCTTTTGAGTTCTAATACAGTTATTTTTGTATAACATTTCTAAGAATTCAGATCTTGGTTCTTCTAAAATAGCGTCAACTCCTGGCTTTAAATTTCTTAAATCAGAAAAGATACCTTCTTCAAACTTTTTCATGTTCTTAACGGGCCTGCCGTAAGCTTGAAAACGAAAGACGAGGGATCTTACAATATCGGTACCAGTAATATAAAAAGTATTCTTATAGTAGACACAGGATATTGTTTCACCATTTGGCAATTGAAAACGTTTTAATGTTTGGTTAACTGCCCAATTTAAGTGAGCAGTGCTTAAGAAATATCTTAATTGATTTACTGCTTCGAGCATATTATTTTGATTTGACATCATTTCTATATAAAATAATTTAAAAAAATAATAAAAATATATTAATATATTATTTTTTTATTTATTTTCAATATTTTATATTTTAATAAGAATTTTTTAAAATACTTACTGTTATAAATATTATTATTGTTGTTTAAAAAAAATTTGTTTTTGTTATTTAATTATTAGTTTTTAGTTTTATATTATTATTGTTTATATTATTATAGTTTTAGTTTTTTAATATATTTTTATTATTATTTTTTAATATTGTATTATTATTGTTTATTATTTAATATTTATGCATTTTATTTTAAAATTTTTAAGATTATTTTATTATAAATTTACAAAAAAGTTTTATTTATATATATTTATTTATATATTTTACAAATATAAAATAATTATTTTTTTAATTTTAAAATATTTTTTTTTAAAATTAACTCGAGGTAAAAAATAATTATTTTATATTATTTGTGTATTATAACTTTTTTTTTTGAAACAATTCTTTATACTTTATATAAGAATTTATCGTTTTTAAATCTATAAACTACTAAAAATTTATTCTATTTTTTTTAAATCTTAATAATTTTAAAATTTTTTATAATTTTTTTTTTTTTTTTTACTTTTTTTATCTAATTTTTTTTATTTATTTTTTATTTTTATTAGTATTTATTATTACTCTTCCTTTTTTTTATAAAAATTATTTATTTTGATTATTATTTTTTATTTATAAACAAAAAACAAAATTTATTATTAAATTTAAAAAAAAAAAAAAAAACTAGAGGAAAAAATAATCCTTTTAAATAAAAAAAATTTTATATTTTAAATATATAATATAAATAGTTATATATTGATAATAATAATACAAAATTAACATTATTATATTCATATATATAATGTCTAATATAATATTAATTTATTTTTATATATTTTAGAATTTTTTTGTGTAATTCAATTAAATTATATATTTATTATATAATAAAAAAATTAATATGAATAATATATTATAAAATACAATATAATATTATTTATTAATATATACTATTTTTTATTAGTATTATTATTTTATATATAATAAAAAATATTAATTATATTGGTAAATTATTTTATATAATATACATAATAATAATAAAATAAAAAAATATATATAAAATTTTTCTTCAGGGTTTTTTAAATGTTCAATTTATTTATTATATAAAAGCAATATATTTTATTTACATATTATAATATATTCATTTTATATGTATAATATATTATAAATAATATATATTATAACTAAATAATATTTAAAAAAGTTAATATTAACTTATTTTAACATATATATAACAATAAATTAAAAACTAATTAAAAATGCAAACAATAAGAATGTCTATATTAAAATTTTTATTAAAATATTTGTATTTTGGATTATTAGATATTTATTTAAAAAATATATTAATTAAAGTTTTTTTTATAATTAATTTTCTTTATTATAATTTTTTTATTATTCCTTTTTTTTTTTTTTTCACAAAAAAAAAAAATTTATTATGGTTATTGAGGTTGGTTCGTATATTTAGTAATACTCTTTATTTACTGTAATATATGAACGAATAAAAAAATAATATTTTAATAAAAATAAGTTAATAAAAATATATGAAATAACCTTTTATTTAATTAATATTTAATATATAATAATTAACGATAATAAATATTAAAATTTCAATAATTTCCAATATTTCAATATTTAAATAAAAAAATATTGAATATATTATAATATATTATGTAAATATTTATATATAATATATTGGAATATATTGTAAATAATTTTATTAATTTAAATAATATATTATTAAATATATTGAATTATAAATTATATATAACTTTTTTTTCAAAAAAAAAAAATGTTGTCTAAACTTAAAATATTAACTAAAATGAGAAATAAATATTATAAATAAAAATAGATAATAAATAAGCTTGCTTGTTAAATTAAAATATGATGATCAGCTTTATTAAGTAATAGTAAAAATTTATTAATATGAACTTCTAGGTCTTTTTTTTTTATATATATATATTTTTTTTATTAAATTATATATATTATATAAATATATTTACATATAATTTATTATATTAATATACTACTTGTTTCCTATATTATTATTTTGTACAAATTTATATAATATTAACAAATTAATTAAAATATATAAAAATTCTCCATATATACTTATAATATTATTATGATAAATAACAAAAAATATATTACTAATTTATTTTTATATATATTAAATATAAATAAATTATATTAATAGATATAAATATAAATATATTCAAATATTAAAAACCTATTAATACTACATATATTAGGGAAAATTAGGAAAGAAAAAAAAATTTTTTACATAAAGTATTATTAAAAAAAAAAAAAAACTAATTAATATATTACTTAATAATTATTAAATGGAAAATCTTTTTTTATAATACTAATAATAATAATAATTATTATTAATAATTATAATAAAAAAAAAATAAAAATAAACTTATATATCATATATCATATGGAACAAAATATAATAAAATTTAGTAATTACAATACTAATATAATTTATATTATAATAATAAAATAATTGTAAAAATTAATTGCAAAATTTTTTCATTACTATTATTTATTTATTTATTTATTTATTATTATTATAATTATTATTATTATTATAATTATTATTATTATTATTATTATCATTTAATGATTAATATTTAGTGTATTTATTCACAATATTTACAATTTATCATTATTTCTATTAATAATTATGATAAATTTTAAAAGAATGTTAGGACTTTTTTTTTTTTATTTTTCATATTTAATAAATAGTAAACCATTTATTATTATTTTGTGTTAACTTTATTTTGTTAATTAATAAATAAAATACAAGTATGTACATATAAAAAGCACATGTTTAAACAAAATATGAAATTATAAATAATAAAATTTTTATATATTTTTAATATTTACATAAATAATTAAATTAAAAAAAAAAAAAAAAAAAAAAAAGAAATAAACTATAATAAAGTTTTGGGCTAGGTCGTTGATAATAAATATTATTTATATTAATAGTAATATATAAAATAAAGAAACATATGTAAAGTCAATTATATAAATTTTCCAAATAGTTACTAAAAATAACTGTTAATGATGATGATAATAATAATAAATAAATAATTAATATTATAGTTAATGGTTTAACTAAAAAAATTAATGATACAAGATAAATAACAAATTATTTTTAAATAATTTTAATAATAATAAAAAAAATTTAGGAGTATTATTATTAAAAAAAAAAAAAAGAAATTCCTGAAGTCTAAAAATGTATAAAATAAAATATAACTAATAATAAAAAAAAAATATAGTAATAATATAAAAATAAATAAAAAAAAAAGGGGAAGAATGAAAGTTAAATATGAAAATCATTTTTTGTATACAATTACTCTATAACAAATGATTATAAAAAAAATAAGCTGTTATTTATAATAAAAATACTCATTATATTAAAATAATAATAAAAAAAAAAAGAATTTAAAAATAAATGAAATATGCATATAAATACTCATAAAATAAAATAAAATAAAAAAAACGGATATAACGATATTATTATGACGAAAATCATTTTAATATCAATAAATTGAAATGAGGGTATATATTAGATTCTTCATGAACGCAAAAAATGAATTGGTGATTTTAAAAAATAAAGTTGTCATTATAATATAAAATAATCAACATTTTAAGTGAATCGTTATATTCATTTCCTCCTTTATTTTTATAATTAATATTATTTTTATTATTATTATTTTTTTATTTTTTTTTATTTTTTTTTTTTTTTAGAATTCTTTAATTGCTGATCTACAAAAAGCTATGATAATAACAATAAAAATGGAAAACTATTGTTACATTTAATAATATTATATCTTAGATACTTTTAATTATATAAAATTTTTTATATCACATATATAATTACTTTCTGTATTTTACTTTTTTTTTTTTTTTTTTAATTTTTATAATATTTTTAATTAATTAATTATTTATTTATTTTTGTGTAATAAAACTTTAATTATTAATATTTTGTATGAAATAAGAAAATACATTTATATAATGTATTAAATAAATAATGTATAGGCCACAATGTATTAACTAATCTAAATATTTGTACTGATATAGAGATATTTATTTTAAATATTTTTTTTTTAATTAATAATAAAATATTTTTTTTTATAATATAAATATTTTTTATATTTTATTTTATCTTTATTATATAATTAATTATATTAATTTTATACTTTACTCTTTTTATTTTATAAAATACTTATTATTTAATATTATTCAAATATTTGTTAAAATTAATATGGTCCACATTTATAAATAATTATTAAGCATAATATGGTTTACATTGACAAATGAAACCTATTATTGTTGAATGTTAATATAGATTAATTGATTTAATTTAAACATTTTTTGGAGCCTGTTATGGTTTACATTTACTTTTTGAAACCCATAATTGTCAATTAATTATGAAATTTTATTGACATTCTTCCTTAAAAAAATTAAAAATAATAATAATACTTAATAAATAACTAATTTGGCAATACAATTATTATTTTTAAGTCAACAAAAAAGGAAAAATATATATATATGTTCCAATATTATGGTATGATGTCAACATTACGAAATATTGAACAAAATAGATAGATCTAGAATAAAAATAAAAAAAGTATTTAATAGAAAAAGAACCACTATAATAGAAAACTATATAAAATAAAATATTTTCTAATTATATATAAATTGAAATAGATATGTAGTAATATAAAATAAATATTAATATAAAAATTGAAAAAAAACAAAACATCCAAAAACGCTTATATATAGTTGTCCTTTATTATTAATTTTTTTTATAAAATTAAAAACATATATATAATTATTCCTGATTATTCTAATTTCTTATAACTTTATAAATATATTGATTATTTTTTATATAGATAGTGGTTTATTTAGTGGGAAATTTGTTAAGCTTGGGGAATAGGAAAGAAAAGAAAATGGTAAAAATGGGAAATAAATCATTTAATAATAATAATAATAATTTTTTAAAAAAAAAAAAAAAAAAAAAAAAAAAAAAGATTTTAATAAATTTACACGCCACAATTAGAAATATAAGCCATACGATGTATATATATGTATATAATTAATTAATAAAAATTTTTTTTTTGTAATTCTTTTACATAAATTATTTAATAAAGTTTCCATGATAATTTATACATATTAAAAAAAATTAAATAAATGAAATAAATTAATTTTTAATTGTAATCACAAAAAAAAAAAAAAAAAGAAAAAAAAATTATTTGAATTAATAACTTATAAATAATAATACTAATAATAATTAATTACAAATATATGAAATATCCAAAAAAAATACCCCAACTTTTCATATATAATTATAATCATTAATATTATTTCAATTGAAAATAAAAAGAAATATTTGATAAATTAATATTTAAATTATTTTAGTCCTTCGTTTAAAAGTAAAGGGAAAAACATATATATGTATATAGATTCTTTATTAATTCTAATACAAATAATTATTGTTAAATTAATTAATTATTAAAATAGCTTATATACTAATCGAAATATGAAAACATATAATAAATAAATAAATAATGTATAATATAAATGTGTCTTCAATTATAAATTTTTTACCTAATAACTAAATCTATATATACTAAATAAATGCCAATTTTTGAATTATAAAAATAACATGGATTAATTATTATTTAATTATAATTTATTTTTATCCTTTTTTTTTTTTTTTTCAAAATTTATTCCCTTTTATTCATTATAATTTTCAATGATAAATATAATATATAATATATATAAAAATTTATATAAAAATATAAATATAATTATATATATTTCTTTTATATAAGTAATATATGTATATAATTATTAAATAGAGTACAAAAAAAAAAAACAGAACAAAATAAAAAGAAAATATATTATAAAATCTCAGGAAATTTTTAAATTAAATAATAAATTAAATTTTAAACTATCAAGTTATTCAATAAAAAAAATTAATAAAAAAATTTATTCCAATTATTAGTACTCAAAAAAAAAAATAAATAAATAAATAAATAAATAAAATAAATAAAAAATAAAAAAAAAAGATAAAAGAAAAAGATAGAAAAAACATGATATTAAATATAATTATTTTTACAAGTAACTAAAAAACTTTTTTTATTTCCTTTCTATATGATAATTTAAATCTTCAATGATATTTATTTAATAAAACTATAACAATTTTATAATAATAAAAAATTTAAACAAAAATTAAAAAAAAAAAATTTTTTTTGAGGAAAAAATTAAAAGAAAAGATAAAAAAATTTTCCAGCTTTAAAATAATAAAAATATTTTTTATCTTTAAAAAAAAATTTATTATTTATCTATTATCTATATTTTTTAAATCAAATCAAAAAAATAATAAATAAACTTTTATACCCTATATGAGACATCACTTTTTCTTTGTACAAAATATATTTATTAATTAATTAATTATATAAAATTATTTTTTTTTTATTAAAATCATAATTATATTATAATTTTTATTATTATATTATTTATATAAATTTATGTAAATAACAAATATAAAAGAATTATATTTATTCTAATCATTTAAAATAGAATAATTTTTATAAAAATATAAAACATAATAAAATGATATATTTCCTACTAATAAAGTATTTTTCTTTTATTTACATAAATAACATTCATTATAGTATTTATACTTTTTACGACTATTTTACTTTATTATACTAAAATATTTATGAAAAACAAAACATATTTATTACAATAAACAAAAACAAAAAACAAAAAACAAAAAAAAAAAAAAAAAACATATTCAACTCTGAAAAAATTATAGAAAGATTAGGAATAAAAAAAAATAATTATGCATGTAGTATTATATTAATTTATTAATACATATATTATTTTATATTATATTATTATATTATATTTATCATACGCCCATGATTTGATTCATAATGACATTATTATATAATTAAACTTTATTTTATAATAAACTTTAATATAATTAAAAAAATAATTATTATATTATAAAATATATATAAAATAAAAAAAATTAAGAATTTTCTAAAAAAATATATTAAATATAAATAAAGTTTATTATTTAAAAAACTTTCCTATCAATAAAATGAAACAATTTTGGAAAAAGGTTTAACCTTTAGAAAAAAAAAAGTTATTGCTACTAATTGAATATTTATTGTTATTTTTCTAAATGAAATAACACACAATGTATTGTAATTATAAAAATCAATAATATTTTAAATAAAATATATGTAATAGTGAAAACTATGACTGTATATAAACAAAAAAATTTTAAAACAAAAAATTGTTTTGTCTATATAATATTTATATAATATTTATATTAGATAGATAAATATTATATAATGTAAATAATATTAACATAATTTTTATTTATAATACATATTAAACTTATAAATAATTTTGTAATACGAATATCAAATACAAATAAAAATCATAATTATGTATACAAATATATTAATGTATATATTAAAATGTATTGAATTATTAAACTATTGCGAATTACCTATTATGGAAATTAAATGTTTTAAAATAATATTCAAATTATTTGTAATAAAAAATACAATGGATTCTAGTATGTACTAATAATATAACAAATATAATAAATGATATATTATTATTTATATATTTAAATATATTTAATTAAAAATAATATATGTATTAATATATTAACATTAAATTGTTAAATAATGTATAATATATTATTAATATTTCTAATAAATTTTGTCATACGCTATATAAATAAATAAAATAAATTCTAATAATTATTAAACGATTTAAATTTTAATTATTATAAAATGATATAATATTGTTAGTTTATTAATATCATAAAATAAATGAAAAAAAATAAAAAAAAATAAAAAAAAATAAAAAGAATATGTTTAGAATATCTTTTTTATTTTTGTATTGTCAAAATTCTAAATAATATTTATTAAAAAAAAAATTAGAAAAAAAAAATTACTCGTATCATATCTCAATATTAATTCTGTTACTTCAAAATTATATATTATAATTAATATTATACCAAAAAATTAAATAATTTTTGTATAAACAAAATAAAAAATAAATTTAAAAATTAAATATATTATTGATTATTATTTAATATTCTTTTTCTGTTTTTTTTTTTTTATTTATAAGTATTCAAAATAGTAAAAAAATTGTTAACCTTATAATAATTACAGATTTAAAAATAAAAACCAAGAATTTTTAATATTTCTTTTAAAATTTCTTTTTTAAGTAAAATAATGTGACAAAAAAAATAAAAATAAAAATAAAAATATTCTTTAACTTTAATAAATAAAAAAAAAAATAAATTTATTCAAAGATACTTTATGAATATATTTCAAATAATCTTTTTTTTCCTATTAATCCTTTTTACCACAAAATTTAGTAAAGAATTTTTATTTATAGTAATAATATATATATACTAAAATATATTATAGTATATTATAAATTAAATAAAGTTTTAATAATAAATTTAATAATATTAAACTAGAGAATCATTTAAAAAAATTTTTTTTATTTTTTTATTTTTTTTTAATATTTAACTTACATATATATAAATAATAAATTGAATACTAAATATATATAAATATAAATATATATTTGTAGATATATAATCATTTTAATATAATATATAACTAATTGAATAATCAAGTGAATATTAATTATATATAATTAATTAATTGAACCATCAATATTAAAAAACTTTATTCAAATATAAAAATATTTAAATAATTATTATTAAAAATAAAATTATATATAATTATAAAAAAATATAAAAATATATATAAAAAAAAAAGGATTATTTAGTTAATGACTATAATATTCCAGATATTAACAATACTAAAAATAGAAAATCTAATTTTTATTCTTTTAACTGATTGGATTAAAATACTATTTAATAATTTTTTAAATAGTATCTTTAATAATAAAGTTTTATAAAATATTTGTGTATCTTTAATAATATAATAAATATGTATCTTTAATAATTATTTTGGAAATTTCTATGAATTTGTTTTTTAAAAGATATTTTTCAAACTATTTAAAAACAATTTTTATTATAAAATAAGGTTAACATTCTATTACTTAATTTATAGCCAATAAAAATATAGTGTAAGAACTTTAAATAATAAAATTTTCTAATCATATCTTTTATATAAATTTATATTATAAAAAAAAATAAAAAATATACATTATATGTTTGATTTATTTATTTTTTTTTTCTTGTTGTTTTTTAACAATTCAAAAAATGTTATTACAAAACTTTAATATCATAACTTTTTATGGTAAAAAAAAATAATATATTGTTTTTGAAAACCCAAAAAAAAAATTAAGGTTAGTTATGTGGATATATAATAACAAGTAATATTTTTTTAAAAAAAAAATATATTACATAATAATTCGTGTTTTTTTTTTTATTTTTTATTTTTTATTTTTTATTTTTTTTATATTAAGAATATTTAGAAATAATATAAAAAAATCCACTCAAATAAAAAATATTATTATAAAAATTATTATATAATATATATAATATTATATCATATATATAATTTTTATATTATTATTTATTTTATAATTAATGATTTAATATTAAAATATTATTAATATTAATATATAATATATATTAATAAATATTAATATCACATTTTTTTTTTATTATTTATCTATTCTTTACTAATAATTTATAAAATTTAACATATAAATATTGTTTAACATATAATTAATAATAAATTAAATATTGCCTTTTTAAGAAGTCTAGCTCTCTTTATATTAATATTTAACTTTAATTATATTAAAATTTTAATAAATAATAAAATTTTATATAAAAAGATTTGTAACTTTAATAAATAATAAAAATATTCATTTATTTTGTAACTTTAACAAATAATAACTTTAATTTATTTTTTTATGTAACATATTATTTAATTAACTATTTGTTTTTATAATTTTTAAAATTAAATTAATTATTTATGTGGCATTAATTAAATTTTAGGTATTAATTAATATAAAATTAAGAGTGAAAAACAAAAAAAAAAAAATTGATCCTTAAAAAAAATATTCTCATATCATAAAATACCATATAAAGATATTTAAAAAAAAAAAGGAGTCTAATGCTACTTAAATAAAAATTACTAAAAAAAAATTTATTAAAAAAAATTTATTAAAAAAAATTTATTAAAAAAAAAAATAAAGTGCAATAAAATTAAAATATTTTAATTTATCTAGAGATTTTTAATATCTTGTATATTTTATATTCTCTTAAATAAATTAAATATCATAAAGTCATAAAATTATCAAAGAATAATATACTAAATAAAAAAAAATGTGATGAAAATGTTAATATAAGTTATTTTATATAGAAATATTCTTTTTATTCTAAAGGTTTTTTTTTAAAAAAAAAAAAAAAAAAAAAAAAAAAGAAAGAAAAAGAATTAAAAATTCAAATATTAAAAGTGTAAAATATTAAATAAAAAAAAAAAGGAACTATTTTTTTTATTATTATTAAAATCAGAAAATCTATAAATCCAGAATTAAAAAATATCCCACTTAATATTATAAACATTCATTTTACTTCCCCAATTTATACTCTAAATAATTATTATCTAATATTTATATAATAATTATTATTTCATTTTGTTCTACTTTATTTGTTTACTTGTTTATTATAATATTTAATTAAATATTATTTTATTATAATTATTTAATTAAATACTATTTTACAGTTATATTTAATTAAATTAAATGATTATAATTATAATATTTAAATAATATAAATAAAGTAAAATAATATTTTGATGATTAAATGATTAATGAATAATTAAATTCTTATTGCCATTATTATATTAAATAATTAAATAATAATAATAAAAAAACAAATAAAATAATTTTTGTATGCATTTTTTTTTCTTTTTTTTTCTTTTTTTTTTTATTTTAAAAGAAGAAATCTTGTATATTTTTTATTTTTATTACTTTACAATAATACTAAACGACAATAAATGTGATAATCTTCATAATTTTATTTAATAGTAAAAAAACAAAAAAAAATATTATATTAATAATGTTGGGAGAAACTAAATAATAATGGCTTATTTTACAATTCATGAACAATAAGTATTTTTAATATTGATTATAATTATTATTAGGCTTTATTATTTATTATTAGACTTTAATATTTATTATTATTATAATTTTTTATTAATATTATTATTAATATTCTTTTTATTATTATAATTATTATTATTAATTATTAATACAAATTGTAATTATTATTTAATATTATTGAACTTAAAATAATAGCATTTTTTGTATACCATCATAATGTATAAATATAATAAAAAAATATTTATTAATTCATTAAATAATGTACATAATAATACATTCTACATATTAGTATTTTATTAACATTAATTAATTATTAATTAATAATTATGTTCGGAATCAATAGATAAAAAAAATTGTTTATAAAATATATTAGAAATTATATTATATATATTAAAAAAATTAATAAAAATATATTTTTATTTATATTTCTAATATATTAATATTATGTAATTCATATATATTAATTACTCCATTATTTTATTAATATTATTTTTTATTATTAATATTATTATTTATTATTAATTATTATATAAAATTAAAATTAAATAAATAACTGTGATAAGAAAGTAATTATTGTTATTATTAATTAATTATTATCTCTTCTTATTGTACTTTTATTTATATATTACACTAAATAAAAAAAATATTATTAAATTTTAAATATTTATTATTATTTTATAAATTAAATAAGAATAAAAAAAAAAAATCCATAATAAAAACAATAATAATAATTAATTTCTTTTTAATTTTAATTACATAAAAAAAAAAAAAAACATTTTTAATATAATTTATTTGTGGTAATTATCTTTTATTGCGTTATATTGTTCATTAAGGAATTCTTATTTAATATACAGAATATTAATATTTCTTTTTTTTTTTTTTATTGTTTTATTATCGTTTATACTATTAACTAAACTATTCAATTCTTCTATAATTTTAACAATGATAAATAAAATATATTTATTATATAAAATATAAAATATAATATATAATGTAACCCATCATAAAAATATTATAATAAGTAGAAATAAATATAACTTATTTTAGTCATCACTTTTAGTTAATAACTAATAACAAAAATATATTTAATAATTACATTATTATTTGTCATAATTATTAATTATTAATGTGTAATAATAATTATGATATTTATATTTATTTAGTTATTTATTTATCTATTTTATCTATTTATCTATTTATTTATCTATTTATTATATTTATCTATTTATTTATTTATTTATTTATTTATTTATTTATCTATTTATAAATTGTTATGTATTATTTTAATATATATTTTTCATTTTATTTTATTAATTAATTAATAAATAATAAAAAAAACCCTACATGGATCGTTTTTTTTAATATATTAAATAATTATTAGTCACAAATTAAATATGTATTAAAAAAAAAAAAAAAAAAGAAAGAATTTTTTTTTCATTTTTCATTTTTCATTTTCTGTTATTTTTGAAAACATGGTTTAAATAATAAAATTAATTAAATTAATAAATTAATTAATTAATTAATAAACAACAATAACAATAACAATAACAATGATTATTATTATAATATTAATAAAAAGGGAATTATTTTTTTAGGAAAGAATAATATATTATTTATTTTTAAAAATAAAATAAAAATATATTATTAATTTTTAATAATTTTATAAATTTTATAAATTGACATCACTGACTAGCCATGAATGAATGAATAATAATAACATTTTAATTATTGTTTATTTTTAATTCACTTTTTTTTTTTTTAAATTAAAATAATAATCAATAAATTACTATATTATATATGATGTAATGAATAATATGTTATATTTATATTTTTTATTATTAATAAATAAATAAATAAATAAATAAATACTATAATAGTTTTCCTTATTTATATTTGTTATTTATTTACTTAATTGTTTTTTTTTTTTATTTTATTTTTTTTAAAAAAAAAGTAGTTTTCAAATAAGTTAGTCATAATTTATTTTATTTAATTAATAAAAATGTATAGATAAAAAATCAAACAAGTAAAATATATTAAATCTTTTAATCATTTTGTTATATTAAAATATTTTGTTACGTATTTTTTTTATCATACGATTAAATTTATAATAAATTAAAAAAAAAATTGAACTAAAACTCAAAAAAATTTCAAAAGTTTTTTTTATATTTTTTATTTTTTATATTATTTAAAATTTAAGAATGAAAAGGGCACAAAATAATAAATAAATATATAAATAATAATTAAATAATTAAATAATTAAGAGTAATATTTTAAATGTTATTCATATAAATAAATTCTCTTTCTTAAAACAAATAGTGAATTTTAATTAGTTTCTTTTAAGAAAGTAAAACTAAAAAGAGAATTCTAATTATAATATTTTTTTTTATAAAAAAAATTAACAAAGAATAGAATGATAAATGATAAACATTGAATGGTGAATAAAATGAGTATTATGATACGATTAATTTAAAACTTTAAATAAATAGAGCATTAATATTTTATAGAGAATATTATAAAATTAAAAGGTTTTTTTTTTATTTTATTCTTATTTTATTTTAATATTTTTATATTTTATTTTATATTTTATTATTTTATTATTTTCCTCTTAATATAAATTATATATAAACATTTTTAATTATAGAATAAAGATAAACTATTTTATTTATTTTATTTATTAATATTTATTAATATTTAATAGTGATTTCATTTAATTTTTTAATTAATAATAAATTATTATTTAATTATTTAATTATTAAATTAATTATTTTATCATATTTTTATTATTTCTTATAATTGTTGTAATTCTTCATTATGATTTAATATTAACAATTGTTATAATGCTTATAGGGATTTTTTTTTATATATAAAGATTTTCAAGAATAATGATAACGATGATGATATATTGAGATTTTAATTATTATTATTATTATTATATATATAATGTGTTAGTTATTATTTTTAACAAGGTTTATAAAGTATTTAAATATCAATCCTTTTTTTTTTAAATAGATTTCATATAAAAAAAAAGTTTTATCTAGAAAAAAAAAAGATTATTTGTAAAAATGATTTTTAAGCACACCATTTTTTTTTATATACACCATAATTAATAATAAAAAAAAAAGTTTTTTTTATATTTTTTTAATAATAATTTATAATTTATAGTTTATAATTTTATAATTTTATAATTTTATAATTAATAATAATAATTATTTATTAATTATTTATTATTAATTAATAATTAATAATTAGTAACAAATATTAAATAAATGAATTTAATAATTTAATAATAAAAAATTTTATTATTAGAGTTTAGAAAAAAAAAGATTGGAAATAACTTTTAATTCTTCTATATATTATTCTATATATTATTATGTACTTTATTTAATTACATTTCTTAAGATTATATGCTTTATTAATAATAAATTATATATTCAAAAACTATATAATTATTATTATTATTTCTTTATTCTTTTTCTTTTTTTTCCTTTTCTTTTGGCATTTTTACTTTTTATTCAGGTTTTTCTAATTTTTCAAAAATTTTCAAATTTTCAAATTTTCAAATTTTTCATAATTAATTTCAAAATTTCTATTGTTTTAATTTCTAATTTTATTAATTAATATATTATAACATAAAATAAAATAGAATTATATTTAAAGCTAATTGATTTATATTATATCAAAAATTGATTTAAATTCTTTCTATCCATTAATTATATTACATTTACATAATATATTATTTGTTACTTTATTTATTTATTTATATATATAGACAATTATTATTACAAATGATAAAAAATTTTATAATAAATAAATTTTTTATAAATAATTTTGGTTGTTTAATTATCCTAGAATTTGACCTATAAAAGAATTTACCTGGAAAATTAAAATTGTTATTTATAAATATAAATATTTTAATTATAAAAAAAAAAAGAATTCAAAAGAATTTATTTTTAATTGAATTGATTTCTATTTTAATGTATAAAATAATATATTTTATTTTATATTATAGATAATAAATGAATTATATGTGAATAATATATCTTTACATTCTATTTTTCTTTTTAATATCTTGCGAATATATAATAAAAAGCATTAAAAATAATTAAAGAATATATAAAAACAAAATAAAATATATTACTTTTAATTATTTTTTAATTATTTAATTATTTTTGTAATCAATGTAATAAATTTTGTAATCATTTCATTTAATGAAATTAATTATTTTTTATTATTTAGATAGTATAATATATAAAAAGTATATTTTATTATATGTAAAAATAAATTTTTTGTAATAAGTTTTTTAACTAAAAAATTTTTGTGTAATAATTAATATATGTTATATATTATAAATATATTAACAATATATTAAATTTTTGGTTTGTAATATTAACAAATTTCAGATAATATATTATTTGATAATTGGTTTTTTTATATTTAATAAAATTTTAATCAAAATTTGTATAATTCTATTCTATTATATTATATAAGCATTAAAGTTGTTTTGATTTTGATATATAAAAAATGTCATCAATTTTTTATTATATTATAATATATATTATTCTATTTATTCATTCTATTTATTCAATAATAAATATATTATTATGTATTTATAATATTATATTATATTTATATTATATTATATTATATTATTTTTTTCATTTTTTTTCCCTTTTTTATTATTATAATATATAGTAATATATTTATTGCCCTAAAATAAATAAAAGATTGACAATAAATGAATGTTTTTATTTTATTTTATTTTATTTTATTATAAATCAATGAAATTCATAAATAAAATATAATCAATAATATAATCATTATATACAATAAAATATATATATTAAATATAATAAATATAATGTATTGTATAAAGCTTTTAATTATTTTTTTATATTATAAATTATTATTATATAATAATTTTTAATTATTAGCAATATTAGTATTTAATTATAAAATTTATTGAATAATCCTTCTATTTTATAGTTTATATTTTATAATATATAATATATAATAAAATATTTCATACTATTTAACTCATTTATTCATAATAATTTTTTTTTTAAATATTTTAATATTTTAATATTTTATTAATTAAATTAAATTTATTATCATTTATATTAATCACTTACTTAAAAAAGAAAAAAGTTTAGAGAAAATAAAAAAAACACAAAAAAAATATTATTTTTTTTTATTATATGACTTAATTATGAATTTATTTTTTATATCATTTTTCTAACATATTAAAATTTTTTTTTAAAAAGTATATAATAAAAGGAAAAGAACCTCTTTTTTTTTTTTTTTTTTTTTTTTTTTTACTTCACAAAATATTTTAAATTTTAAAAATTATATATATTTCTTTTTTTATTATTAATTATTTTTTAAGTAAAACAAGAAAAGAAAAAAAAAAAAGAAAGAAAAAATAGAAAAAAAAGTAGAACTTTTTTTTTTTAAAAAACGAAATATAAAAAGTATTTAAATATTCAGTAATAATATAATCATAATAGTTTAAATAATAATATATATAAAATTATCGATACTTTTTTTATTTCACTTCTTTTTTTTTTTTTATAAAAAAATTTTTGTTAATAGAATTATATAATAAAAAAAGTTTAATAAAAAGAACAACAGCATTTTTATATAAAAAAATTTTTACAACACTATCTTATTAATACTATCTTTTTTTTTATTCATTTATTTTTTTTTTTTTAAAAAAAACTATTTTTTTTTATAATCATTATTAAATATCACAAAACCTTCATAATTATCGAAAAAGAATTTTTTTAATTAGAAAGAATACAAAAAAACTAAATTAAAAAATAATTCTTTTTATTGTCTATAAAAGTGTAAATATATTTGTATATAAAGTTAAAAAATAATAATTAATATCTTTTTTTCTTGGAAAAATATTATATATTTAAAAAGAAAAAAGTTCAGAAAACGAAAAATATATTTTTCAACTATTCACTACTCATAAAAAAATGTACAGTACTATTTTTTTTATATTATTTATTATATAAATATTTTATATAAAAATTATTATAGAATAAAATAGTAAAAAGATAAATTTGATAGAAAAATAGTTTATCAATAGATATATTGTAAAAATATAAATTATTTATATATAATAAAATAATAAAAAAAGTTATAAAGAGAAATATATTCTAATTTTAATAATATTTTATTGTATAATTATTTATTATTTCCTTGGAACGAAAAAAAATTAGTCTTTTTTTTTTCTCAAAAAAAAAAAAGATACTATTAATTGTTAAATAATAACTGTATATATATATAAAAAGGCTTTAATAAGTTCCCTGTAAAAGTTTAATTAATATATAAAAAGTAACTATATATATCTATTTTATTTTATATTCATATATAAAGTTTTATATTTATATCTTTTATGTTTTTTATTAAATAATTAAAGTAGTAAAATAAACTTTAAACTTTTTAATAAATAGACAAAAATAATAATAGTATAGATATAAGATAACATTTAAAGGGAAAATTTTTAATAAACTTTAAAGTATATTTTATAATTTAGTAGTTATTAAATAAAAAATATATATAATTTTTTAATTATTAAAAATTATATATATGTCGGAGTATATATATTAAAATTTTTTTAATAAATAGTATAGTAGTGGTATATAATAGGGAAAATTTTAACAGAAAAAAAATTTTTTTCAAGATAAATTTTAAGAAAAAAAAAGTGTAGTGTAGTAATTAGGAAAAAAGTTTAAAAAAAAAAAAGTAGTTTTTTTTTTTTTCTGTGAACAAACTTTTTTTTTTTTGCATAAAGAAAAAAAAATTATATATGAAAAATTACTATAGTAAAGAAAAAAGATTATTAATATAATTTTTTTTTAATATAGTTTAAAAAAAAACGAAATAATTTTTTTTAGTTGTTTTGGAAAGAGGGCAAAATGAATATTAATTCTGTAAAGTCACGTTATCGTAAGTAGAAAAAGTGATAGAGAAATATTTAAGATAGAAAAGATTTTTTTATAAGTAATTTTTTTTTAAAAAAAAAAAATAAATTGAGGATTTTAAGAATGGAGTTCCTAATATAATTAAAATATATATAATCCACCATATTATTATATATAATAAAATAAAAAAAAATTTACATAACAATAGACAAGAAAAATCAAAAGAATAAGTCAATGTCTTTTGACAAAAAAGTTGTTCAACAAAATTCACAAAAACAACCATATTCATATGCTGAACTTATTGCTCAAGCAATTATTTCAGTACCATCTTACAAACTTCCATTAAATAAAATTTATGAATGGATTTCTACTCATTATCCATTTTATAAACTTTCTGAAACAGGATGGCAAAATTCTATTCGTCATAATTTATCATTAAATAATTCCTTTGTAAAATGTCCAAGAACAGAAGAAGATCCAGGTAAAGGTTGTTATTGGACTATTGTTAAGGATCAAAGACATAAATTTGAATCTTTACTTTCAAAGAAATTAGGAACAAGTATTAGTATTATTAAACGTTCCAATCCAAAGAAGAGATATCATACTTATTCTGATTCGGAAAGTGATTTAAGTGAAAGTGACTTTGAAGAAGATGAAGAAGATTTTCTTTACAATGAAAAAATTATTATTAGACCAAAGAAGATAAGAAAAATTAGTAGAAGTAGTGACGATATGCCATATACCGAAAAGCCAAAGACTAATAAAAAATCTAAAAAGTTAGCCAATGCTATCAAAAAAACTACTGTTCCTGCTTCACCAACCCCATCTCCAATTTTAACTAAACGTGAAAGTAATTTTTCAGATGTAAAAAGTTATGAAGAAGAGGAAGAAGAAGAATCTGAAACTATGATCATGGAAGAAGGATCTGAAGATGATTATGAAATTTACCCACCAAGTCCACAATCACCAGATTTCCCTCCCATTCATATACATAAAAAATATGATTATTCTTTTGATCTCTTCTCAGAAAATCCAAGACTTGATGATGAAGAAGATGGAGAAGATGAATATGAAATGAAAAAATTGAATAAAAGAAAAGAAGAAGAAAAAGAAGTTGAAGATGTTGATGGAGAAGATGAAGATGATGAAATTGAAATTAGAGAAAGAGGTATGGATGATGATGAATTTGATATTATAGAAGAAGAAGAAGAAGAAGAGGATGAAGAAGAGGAAGAAGAAAATGATGAATTTGGTTTTGAAAGTGAAAATCAAGATCCATTACCAACTATAAAGATTTCTAAATCAGCTGTATCTCTTTATGATGACTTACAAAATCGTAAGGAAGAAGCTTCCCAAGATACCAATACAACTACTCCTGTCATCGAAAAAAATACCCCAGGAGAAATGATTAGTATACCAAA
>MCFG01000595.1:0-25231 GCA_002104895.1 Anaeromyces robustus | reverse complement strand
AACATACATTATTAGAAAAATCTAATGAAGAATTTCTTTGATCGTGAAGAAAACAGACTTAAATATATTACTGAAAGAAAGGCTATTAGAGCTAAAGAAAAAGATGAATTTGATATTGAACATACAGAAGTAAAATTTATTTTTATTATATATAATTTATTTTAATTTTATTATGTTTTATTTACTTTTATTTTTATTATATATATTTTAATTTATTCATATAAATATAAATAATCTTATTCCAATTTAAATAATTAATAATATTTATTAATATTTTTTATTAATAATTGTTTTTATAAAAAAAAATAGGTTAAGACAGAAGCTAATCCAAATGGTGAAACGGCTGCTCAAGGAGCTCAAACTCATGAACAACAAGAAGGACAAGAAACTAATGAAGGTGAAGAAGAGAATGAAGAAGAAAAAGAAGCATTAAAAATGGAAGAAGAATTTAAAGAAATTGAAAAAATTATTAATAATGAAACTGAAGATTTAATTATATCAGATAATGAAGGTGAAAAACCAAAAACTGAAAAAGAAGAATATAATGATAATAATGATGATATAATAAGTTAAAGAAAAAGGAAAAGGAAAAGGAAAAGGAAAAAATTCAATTAATATTAATATTTTTATATTTTTTTTCTCATTTGAGAATAAATGATACCTATTATTGTTTTATATTTGTTTTATGTAATTGTTTTATAATTAATTATAAATAACTATTTAATTTTTCATTAGTTATTATACTCATTTATATATAATATATAATTTTTTCATATTGAAAATTTATATGTGACTATTTATATTTAAAAAAAAATAAAAAAAAATTAATAAAAAAATTAAAAAAAAAGTAATAATAATAATAATAATAATAATAATAAAAGTATATATATAAAAATAACAATTATAATTTTTATTAATAAATAATAAATCTTATAATATACATAAACATGATTATTTATTATGTTAAATTCATATCTTATATTATTATATTCAATTTTGTAAAATTTTGTATACAAATATTTTAATTTTAAAAAATTTAAAAAAAAAAAAAATTTTAATATATAAAAATTTATACTAAAAAAATAATCCATAACAAGATTGATTTAATTTGAATTAACAAATTAAAATTTAAATCTTGGATTTTTATTGGTTAATATAATTTTAAAGATTTTTTTTTAAAAAAAAATATAATGCAAATTTTTTTTCTTTTAAAAAGAAAAAAAAAAAAGTTGCAATTTATAAAGATAATTATAATATTCTTTACTTAAAGAAATTAAAATTATTATTAAAATTATACTTTAAAATATATAAAATATATATATAAAAATGAGTAATAAAAGAGATATTTCAAAATTAAATGATGAAAATGAATCAGAAAATAAAATCAAAATCCAAAAAATGTGATTCAAATAATTTATCAGATATTAATATTTTTTTAGAATGGTTAAATAAAAATGGTGCTCATATGGAAAATATTCGTTTAGAATATTTAACAGAATGTAAAGTATAATTCTTTTATATATATATATATTATTTTATTATTTTATTATATCACTGTTACATTTTTGATTTTATTAATTTAATATAAATGTAATATAATATGGAAAATTAAAAAAAATCATTTTTTACTTTTAAAATTAAATTTTGTAAAAATTTAATTTTTAAAAATAATATAATTGTCAGTTAACATATATTTATTTATATAAAAAAAAAATAAAATATATCGTAATTAACAGTTAAAAATTTAAGATTCATTAAATTAGTTATAATTATTGAAAAAAAAAATATAAATTAAAAAAAATGAAATCTATATTAATATAATATGCAATATTTTTTATAAAATATTATAAAATACAATTAAAAAAAAATAATTATAAATTGAAAATTAATATATAATAATATTAAATTAATATGGTTTATCTTAATAAATAAGTTAATAGATATGCTGTTTTAAAAAAAGATCTTAAAGCTGGTGAAATTATTGCATCAATTCCACAGTCATTAATTATAACTCAAGAAATTGCAGAAGATTCCATAATAGGTCGCACCATTACAAAATATTTAGAAAATCAACCTAATGAAATAAAAGATTTAACACTTTCAGGTCGTATATATTTATGTTCATTTTTGATATATGAAAAATATGAAACAAAAGAAAAGTCACCTTTCTGTAGATACTTATGGACTTTACCCGAGGAATATGACGATCCTTTGTGGTGGACTGAAGAACAAATTCAATTAGAATTAGACGAAACTAATTTATCATATTATATTAAAGAAAGAAGAGACTTATTAAAATCAGAATATAATGTAATTGAAGAAGCATGTAAAAATACTGATTTATTTAAATCTTCAAAAGCTTTAACATGGTAATTATCAATTACATATTAATATAAGATTTATATATTTGCATATAAATTTTTTTTATAATTATAAAAAAATATAAAACTTATGACTATAATATTATATTATCAAAATATATATCATATATTAAATTTTATATATATATGTATATATAAATATATATAAATTATTTTAATTATGATTACAATTAATTATAATTATAATTATAATAATAATAATAATAGGAAAAACTTTTTATGGGCTTATTCTTCAATTTATAGTCGTGGTTTTCCAAGTCGTGCTACAAAAACTAAACATAATCATGATAATGATAATACTAATGATAATGATAATAATAATAATATAAATAATAAAGCATCTATTAAAGATATAATAAAAACAAAGTCAACTGAAGAATTTTCTATTGGTAATCCTGAAGTTGAAAAATGTAACTTCTGTTTATGGCCGGGTGTTGATATGTTAAATCATCGTCGTGGTCAAAGAATTACATGGAAAGTAGAAAATGGAATGGTTCATTTTATTACTGATGAAGATTTAGAAGCCGGAAAAGAATGTTTTAATAATTACGGTCCAAAAGGAAATGAGGTAAAATTTATCATCATTTACATTCAATTATAATATAATTAATATTATTATTTTATTATTATTATTATATTGTTATTATTATTGTTATTATTATTATTATTATTATTTTTATATTTACATATTTATATATATATATTATATTGTTATTGTTGTTCTCAAACAGGAATTTTTGATGGGATATGGTTTTTGTATTGAAAATAATCCAGATGATTACTGCCGTGTTAAAGTAAATACTGGTATGGATCCATTAGTAGACCGTAAATCAAAAATTTTAGTTAAATTAGATAATATTTTTTTATTACACTTTTTACATGCAAAAGATATATTTGTCAATAAAAAGCTTTCAAATAAATTGTTAAATATGGTAAGAGTATTAGTTATGAATGAATGGGAACTTATTAATTATGAAAAAAAAATTAATTCAATTGAAGAAGATAAATTACCAGAAATCCGTAAAACATTAATAGAAGAAAGAATTTCTTTAAGAAATGAAGTTGTAATGCTTACTACTTTAAAACATTTATTAGAAACTAAAGAAAATAAAATTGTTAATTCTAGAAGAATAAATGAAAAAAAATATCCAAATATTAAATCAAATCCTATGGCCACTATATATAGAGAAGGTATTTTATATATATATAATTTTTTATATTAAATATTTTTTTTTTTTTTTTTATTTTTAATATATTATCGTAAATATTTATTAAAAATTTATAATAATAATAATAATAATAATAATAATAATAATAATTATGAATAATATATAATAATAATAATAATAATAATAATAATAATAATAATAATAATAATAATAATAATAATAATAATAATAATAATAATAGTGAAAAAATAAAATAAAAGTAAAATAAATGATTTATAAATAATATATAAATAATAGCATAAAATTAAAATAATATATATATATATGTTTTTTCTATACTTTTTTTTTTTTTTTTGTAAAGGTCAATTAAAATTATTAAGAGAGGCAAGAATATTAGTAGAAAATAAACTTAAAACAATATTAGAAGATGATAATATTATTCGTATTGAAAAAATTCTTAATGATGAAACATTAGCTGAAATTCTTCAAAAACCTAATGTAGAAATTGAATGGGATGAAGAATCATTATTTATGTTTTATTTAATGATAAATCGTAATGATCCTCGTTTCAAAAATTTACTTGGAGAAGATAAAACCATTGAAAAAAATATCATTAAACAATATACAAGGTAAACAAAATCGAAAATAATAATAATAATTACAAATATAATTAAAATTATAAAAAATACAAAATGATAATAAATAATAATAAAAATAGTAATTATAGTAATAATAATAATTAAAATTAAAAAAAAAAAAAGTACAATAATGATGATAATAATAATCAATAAATATCAGTAATAAATAAATTAACAAAATTTAAAAAAAAAAAAAAAAAAAAAAAAAAAAAAAAAAAAAAAAAAGATAAATAAATATATTTATAATATTTATATAAATATATATAGAATTATTAACAATAATTTATTTTATATATATATATATATATTATTATTTATCATATAAAGTGATGGTATTGATGAATTAGATGAAATTTTCCAACAATATTTTGAACCAAATTACACTCAATATGACTCAAACATTTGTAAAGAGAATTTATATTGGGCTGCCACTGTAATTGATATTTATTCATTTATTGTTCAATGTCATGTATTAGGTGAAGATATTCAATTCTTTGGATTATTTATTTAATTTAATAAAAGTAAGAAGGAAAGAAAAAAAATAATTACAACGTACAATAGATTTTTATTTATTTATTTATTTTTTTAATATTTATATAAGATTACTATTATAAATAATATTATTAAATAATATATTTTATAATATATATTTCAAACATTTCATATTAGTATCTTCATAGATTATTAATTTTACATTTTTTTTAACTATATATTAAATTATTGTTTTTTTTTTTTATAATCCTTATATTTAAAATATTAAATTATTGTTTTTTTATAATTCTTAATTTTTTAATATTTAAAACATAAGCAAGAGATTGTAATATAGAAGCTATACTATATAATACTTAATAAAAAAAATAAATTTATAAATAACTTAAAAATTTTAATAATTTTCATACTTTAAGAATAATATGGCATATTTATAAAATTATTATTTTATAAATATAAATTTTTATATTACTAATTGAGTGTAATAAATTTGTTTGATACTATTATAATTTAATAATAATAATTTAAAAAAGATAACTTTTATAATAATTATATTTTTATATTAAAACTAAATTTAATATTAAGATATTTAATATTAAATTTTTAATCATTATAAATTATTATATATATTTATTCAATATAATTAATATTTACAATTATGATTTAAATATATATTAAATTATAATCAGAATTATAGTAATTATAATTATCTTTATTGTGATTCTATCATCATCATTTTTATTATTATTAAAAACCTTTTTTTATAATTCTTTTACATAAAGAATAATATTACATATTTATTATAAATTATTTATTATTATTATTATTATTATTATTATTATTATTATTATTATTATTATTATTATTATTATTATTATTATTATTATTATTATTATTATTATTATTAATTATTATTATTATAACTATTATTATTATTATTATTATTATTATTATTGTTATTATTATTATTAATTATTATTATTATTATTATTATTATTATTATTATTATTATTATTATTATCAATTATTATTATTATTATTATTATTATTATTATTATTATTATTATTATTATTATTATTATTAATTATTATTAATTATTATTATTATTATTATTATTATTATCAATTATTATTATTATTATTATTATTATTATTATTATTATTATTATTATTATTATTGTTGTTGTTGTTGTTGTTATTATTATTATTATTATTATTATTATTTATTATTATTATTATTATTATTATTATTATTATTGTTGTTGTTGTTGTTGTTGTTTGTTGTTGTTGTTATTATTATTATTATTATTATTATTATTCATTATTATTATTATTATTATTATTATTAGAATATGTGAAATATGTGTTAAATGTATTAAAATGTATTGTATTAGATTTAATGTATGAGCCACATTGTATGAATATAAAAGCATGTAATTTATAAAATTTAAATATTTGTAACTCTTTATCATAAAAATATATTAATAAAGTTGACATAATATTAAACCCAATTAACTGACTGTTAATAGATTAAGAGTCTCATCGACTCTAAAAGAGATTCTTTGAAGATAGAATTTCGTGCCGGACAAAGAATATTATGTCAACATGGAAATGATCTAAGGACTGTGGTTATTGTAAAATTTAAATTATGATGAGTTGCCATTATGTTAGCTTTATAGGAAATTAATCTTGATCTACATTGAAGATGAGTGATCTAAAATTTTAAAAATGGAAAATCGCGTCAGATATTTAATATTATTATAAAATAAAACCCCCTAAAGAAACTAAATAAAAGTATAATACTAAAATAAAATAGTTAAGACTATAAGGCTTAAATTACGCGTAAAAGGTTTAGAAGAAACACGTGTAAACAAATAAATTTGAGACTCTTAATAGGAAATTAAATCATTAATTGATAAATAAATATAACTTTTGAATATTAAAGGCTATTTTTATATATATAAAGGTTATTTTTCTACAAAAATAATAAAATTTATAATTAAATATGTTAGGACGTAAAAACAAGTGAGTTAATCCATGAGTTGTCAAGAGTACGTAAAACCAAAGAGGTAAACCATGAGTTGTCAAGATTTTAAGGCGTGAATCCCAGTGAGGTTGCCAAAATATAATATAGGATGGTACAAATAAGTAACCAATCCATAAATAATTTAAATATAGTTTATTTACCCATAAATAAATATGGTTTTAGGATATTTCGCCACAAAAATATCATAGGGTAATAATATAGTTTATTAAAATAAATTAAGCTAGTATATACATAAGTGTATATAATTACAATTAATGAAAATAGATTTATAGTATATAAAATATTAGTATATAATATAAAATAGTATTTAGTACACATATTCACCAGTAAACCAAATTATCTCTTACAGAATAATTAGGTTTAGGGGGGAGTATTAGAATATGTGAAATATGTGTTAAATGTATTAAAATGTATTGTATTAGATTTAATGTATGAGCCACATTGTATGAATATAAAAGCATGTAATTTATAAAATTTAGATATTTGTAACTCTTTATCATAAAAATATATTAATAAAGTTGACATAATATTAAACCCAATTAACTGACTGTTAATAATTATTATTATTATTATTATTATTATTATTATTATTCATTATTATTATTATTATTATTCATTATTATTATTATTATTTATTATTATTATTATTTATTATTTATTTATTTATTTATTTATTTATTTATTTATTTATTTATTTATTTATTTATTTATTTATTTATTTATTTATTTATTTATTTATTTATTTATTTATTTATTTATTTATTTATTTATTTATTATTATTATTTATTAGTGTTAGTATAACCTTTTTTTTTATTAATAAATACGTATAATAATATATCAATATACATTATAAACAAATAAATATCCAGAATATATTTTATATATATATTCTGAATATTTATTTCGGCATAATAGTAAAATTTCAGATTAATTATAAAATATTACTAATATATTAATATATGAGTAATAAACTAACATAATATATAATTGATTTTTAATATATTAACATACATAAGAATTAATTATTTACTATTACTAAAATATAAAGCAAAATAAATGTTTTTTTTTTTTGTGCCTAAAATACTAATATAAATTTATATTATACAGAAAAAATAAGATTTATAAGAAGATTTAATATAATACTGTTTCTAAAAAAAATTTACATTCATTATCTTTTGAAATATAATATACTTATTTCTAAACTATTATTTCATAAATCTAATAATTAATTAGAAAATGCTTCTTATCATTTTATTATATTAGTTTATATTTTCTTTTTATAAACAAAAAATATACAAAAAATGCTTAAGAAACTAAATAATATATATATTTATATTTTGTTATACATAATTTTTCTAACTACTTTTAATATTGATAAGATTTTAAACGTATATTTAATTATCATTTACAGCATTATTATTATTATTATTATTATTATTATTATTTAATTATTATTATTATTATTATTTAATTATTATTATTATTATTTAATTATTATTATTATTATTATTTAATTATTATTATTATTATTTAATTATTATTATTATTATTATTATTATTATTATTATTATTATTTCTATTATTATTATGATTTATTTATTATTTAATTATTATTGTTATTATTATTTAATTATTATTATTATTATTATTATTATTATTATTATTAACTATCAATTATTATATAATATATTTATTTATCACTTATCATTTTAATACTCCTTTTTATTTCATTATTTCATTAATTAAAATTATGGTTATTAAAAATTAATATAATGCTATTATAATGAAAATAATATAGATAAAAAAAATAATATAAAAAAAAGACATATTGAGTTTTTAAACTTTAATTTATTGATAGTAATTTCTATAAAAATGTAAAAAATTTTAATTCATAGTAATTTCTATAAAAATGTAAAAAATTTTAATTCATATTGACTACATTTTTTAATTATTTAGAAATTACTATCAATAAACTATAATAAACTATAATAAACTTTATATTATTTATAATGAATTAATATTATACTTATTTATTTATTTATTTATTTATTTATTTATTTATTTATTTATTTATTTATTTATTTATTTATTTATTTATTTATTTATTTATTTATTTATTTATTTATTTATTTATTTATTTATTTATTTATTTATTTATTTATTTATTTATTTATTTATTTATTTATTTATTTATTTATTTATTTATTTATTTATTTATTATTTATTTATTTATTTATTTATTTATTTATTTATTTATTTATTTATTATTATTATTATTATTATTATTATTATTATTTAATAAAAAAAACGTTAATACTATTTTTCAAAAAGGACAATTTTTAATACTTATGTTTATTAATATATTGAAATATAATATTTTTATAATATTTTTTCAAAATTTATAAAAATAATTAACATTTTTCTCATACGTATTATATTTAAATAATAACATAATACATATATATATATACTTTGGTTTAATTATTGATAAAAAAATTAATATTTCATAATTATATATATTATAAATAAACTTTAATTTAGTTCAAAATTAATTACAAGTATTTATATATATTAGAATAAAAATAATATAGATATTTTTATTAGATTATATAATTTCATGATTTTTATTGTTTTAAACTATTTATTTATTTATTTTTATAAATAAAATATCATTATTAATTGTACCTTGATTATGAAATAATTATTAATAATATTGTATTTATTAATCAACTTTAGGAAGAAATAAAATTTAAATTTAATTATAAATCCTTTTTTTTTCCTTTAGTTTAGTTTTAAATGAAACATTAAATTAAGATAAATATATTTAAAAATAATAATAATAATAATAAAAACTTATTATCCTTTACTTTTATTATAATTAAACTTTAAAATTTAAAAAAGAAAAAAAGCAACTTTAAAATTTAAAAAGTAAAATTATTATTATTCTATAGTTCATATATTATTAATTAAAATAAATAAAAATAAATAAATATAATACATATTAAAAAAAAAAAAAAAATAACATAAAAGTATATAATTAAATAAAATGATATTGATAAAAAAAAAAAAGTAAAAGTAGTAAATATAAGAAAAAAAAAAAATAAATATGTATAAAATAAATATAAATATAAATAAAATAAAAATATAAATCTATAAAAATAAAAAGTTACGTTGAATATAACATTAAATATATCATATAATATATTTTATATTGATAAAAAATAAAAATTACATAACATTTAATAAAAATATTTATTATTTATTATATATTAATATTATTTTATTTTATTTTATTTATCATAAATATGTAATGTTTTTTTTTTTTTTTTTTTGAGTTTCATATACCAAAATTTTACTTTATTAAAATCGTACCTTTTCAGATATTGAACTTTTATTAAATATAAAATTATTTATTATTATTTATAAAATATATTTTTACATGAAAAAAAAAAAACTATTTAAAATTTTTTCATTAAATATATTTTAAATGAATAAAAAAAAAAAAAAAAAAAATATAGAATATTCTTTTTTACTTATTTACTTTTTTTTGTTGATGTTTGTTTGATGTTTGTTTGTTTGTTTCTTATTTCTTATTTCATTTTTCTTTTTATATCTTTTCTTTAATTTTCTTTATATAAAATTTTTAAAAAAATCTATCAAAAAAATTTTATATTTTTTTTAAATATATATTATATTTTTTTTATAATTTTTTTTTTATAATTTTTTTTTTATAATTTTTTAATAGGCTAACGAAAATATATTATGTACATATACAATTCTATATATAATTTAATTATGAAAATTTTAATGTTATATATAAAATTGGTTTCTAAAAAAATCTTTTTTAATCTATACTTTTATATCAAATTTACTCTGGTAAATTTTCTAAATAACCAATACCACTTTGGTTTGAACGTACTCCTTCACTTATGTCAGAATTATTTGGACTTAAACAACGGAATTCTGAATTACCTAAGTTTAAGTAACGGTAATCACCACTTCCACCATTATTTGGACTTACGTTTCCATGATTTACATGATTGGTATTTATATTGATTGGGCTTAAATTTCCTGAATTAATACGGTTATAATTATCATCACCTGTAGTTTGCATTACAGATGTTAATGGACTATTCATATTATTCATGTTATTCATATTATTCATGCCATTAATAGATGGGCTAATATTGTTTGGGGTAATATTATTTGGACTATTTATAGTTACTCCTTGCATATTATCATTACTTCCTACAATAAATGGTGAGCTAGTAGTAATATGATTTTCATTTAAATGTGGAGAAGTAATACCACCAGAATATTTATTCTCTGGAACATTTAATAAATTATTATTGGGAGGAGCTCTAACATAATATTTGACTATATATATAATAAATATTAGCTTATAATTTTATTTTTGTTTATAATTATAATTAAATTTATATTCTTACATTTTTCATCAGTATAATTCTTTAAATTTTCAATCATATTATTTAAAATGCAATTATCTTCCTTAACTCTGATTAAATCTTCTTGTAAATTCTTTACGTAAATAAATAATTCATTATATTTATTTTGTAAATCATAAAATTGAGCTTGAATACCATTATCTTTTTCATTAGCTTTACGTTTAATATTTACTAATAAATGAGGTTTATCACGAATAAAGTTTTCATTTTCAAATTCCCATACTTGATCTTCCCCCTTAGTACCTTTAGAATTAGCATTTTTAACTTTATGGAAATTGTACATATTAAGTTGTCTAACAAAACTGTTAAAGTTATTAGTTTTGAAATCTATAAATAATATGTAATATACAAAAAATTATTAATATATATATAAATTATTAATATAAAGTTAGTGCTGTTATTTTCTACATATATATATATATATTAAATTATAAATAATTACATTTTGGTAAAATAACTTGTGAAAAAGTTTCAGTATCTTTAACAATGAAAGAAGTACCAGACTGATTCCATGAAATTAAATTTGAATTTGACATATCATTTAATATTTCACTATATAATAAAATAATAAATATAATAAAATAAATATTAATAAACCTATAAAAAAAATATTAAATATATTTTATTTATAATACTTACACAAGCTTTCCAACGAACTATTTATTTACAATATTATAATAAAAAATTATAAATTATTTATATTTATTAATAATAATAAAAACATAATGTTAAAAATATTAATATTAAATGATAATTTTAATTATACCTGTCTTTGAGATCCTGGTGAACTTGGGCATGAAGTATTTGGACTTGGTGGACATAACAAATGAGTTTCATTCAATTTTTCTTGAACTTGGTTAATGTTCTTTTTATCCCAGTTTTGATCCATGATTCTTTATTGTAATTTTTTAAAAAAAAAATAATATTGCGTGTTTAAAAAAATATAATAAATATTTAAATTGCTTATTTTAAGTTTATTGTTTTATAATATGTATTTTTTTTTTTCAATATAATTTATTCAATTTTATTTTTTATTCTAGAATTATTTAATTCGGAATTAAAAAATATAACAAATAAATGTTTATTTCTTTTGCTATGTATTTTAAAAAATTTATATATCTTTTTCTTTTATTTATAATAAAACAATAGAAAAAAGGTTTTTCTTTTTATAAATGCTATAATAATAAATTTTATATATTTATTTCTTTTATGATATAATAATAAAATATAATATATTAATATCTAATGTTATTTAAGCGTATGTTTATTTTGGTTTAAATTTATAATTTTTATTTTCGTTTTTTAATTTTTTATTTTATTTATGTTTTTTGTTTTTTCTTTATTACTTTTGTTTTTATTTATGTTTTTTTTTTTTTTTTTTAATATATATATATTTATATATTTATATATTTATATATTTATATATTTATATATTTATATATTTTTATATTGCGTATGCTTTTAAAAAAAATATACTTCTTTTTTTTTCGTAGAACTAAAAATTTGAGAAATTTCTCTCTTATTTATATGATTTTTTAAAAATTCATTAAATTATTATAAATAAGTAAATATATAAAAAATTAAATAAATAAATAAAAATTTCAATATTAAATATTTAAAAGATAAATTTATAATTAAAAATTTAATATTAAAAATAAATAAAAAAAAAATTTTTTTTTTTTTTGTCTTTTGTATATTATTTTTTTATGAATTTATTATTGAAATCATGTATATGTAAATATATTAATAAAATTAATATATATCCTTATAAAATTTAATATATTATGATATATAGACTATATATTAGTTCTTTACAATTACTAATATATTATAATATATATCATTTATATTGAAAAAAAGTGGTAAATTGTATCTTTTTTTATATTATATATTATATTAAATATATATTTATATAACATATTTTATAATATATTACAATATATTACAATATATTATAAATAATTCAAACCTTAAAAACTATAAATTTTAAATTATATTAAATAAGATTTTGTTTAATAATTATAATAATAAATAAAATTAAAAAGAAAATTAAGTTAAATTTGCTTTTGTTCTATATCACAAAAAATAATGAATAATAATATTTAATATATATAATATAGGTAATTATATAGTAATATAACCAATAATTTATTAATTTATATTTGTTATATATACAATATATAATTATAAATTATATTATATAATACATTGAATAATCATTAATTAAATAACTTATTCAAGCTATAAAATTTTTTATTTAATAAATATATGGAGTAATGTAATTTAATATAGAAAAGTATATATTATATATTGTATATATGTATATATAATATATGCAGATTTAATATTAAAATAAATCAAATTATTGTGATTTTTTTTGGTTAGATTTAAACACAAATAAATACATAAATAATATAGAAAAAAAATATATAAATTGATATATATATTATTAATTAATTGATAATATATCTAATATATAATAATATATTTAATAATCGATATTCATTTATTAAAACAATAGAGTACAAAAGAATAATGTTATGGTAAACCAAATGATTTTTTTTACTAGTTTTTTTTTTTTTTTTTTACCATAATAGTAACTACTTAATAGTTTTATATTTTTTCTTAATATATATAATATGTTGATTGTTATATTATTCAATATTATATAACATTAAAATGTTTTATAAAACAATTTGTAACATTAACTATAACATTTACTAATAAAACAATGTTATTTATATATTAATTGATTTTACTTTTTTACTTTTTATTTATCCATATACAATTATTTATTTATTAATAACTCAGTTTATTAATTATTTTGTTTTTATTAGAATAGTTTTTGATTATGGACAACTATTCTATAAAAACAGAGTTTGAAATTAAATATAAAGATTTAGCAAATTTAATAATAAATTGGTTAGTAATACTAATTTATTAATTATTGATTTAAATCGTTTTATAAATCTAATATTAAATTGATTGTTTATTTATTTATTTATTTATTTATTTATTTATTTATTTATTTATTTATTTATTTATTTATTTATTTATTTATTTATTTATTTATTTATTTATTTATTTATTTATTTATTTATTTATTTATTTAATATTATTTACCTATATATAATAATTATTAATTTACTTTTATTAATTTATAAACTTTTAATTTCCTAGTAAATAATCATTTACCTAGAACTTTTTTTTTTTTCACAATTTAACTATTTAGGAGATGTTTTTATCTTTTTTTATATAAACTTTATTTATTAATAAATGTTATATATATTTAATATTACAAATTACTCTAATCCTATTATGAAAAAAAAATTAATAGTGTATTATATAATAAATATTTGATATTTTATCTTCACATGTGACTTGTCACATGAAATGTATGGAGCTATGTTTGACATATAGTTCTATTTAATTAACGCTTAGTTAGTTTAACTCTACAATTCATAATATCTATTTATTATTGAGATCATAAAAATCGATTACAATCTTCAAGACCATGTATTTTAATATAATGTTCTATTGATGTAAAACTTTTTTTCAAGCGAAACCAGTCCTAATCTAATTAAGAAAGGAACAATTGATAATGTTGAACCAGAAACCTTATATCAGGATAAAAACTGGTCAACTAACTTTTTTTTTCATATATAATAATGTACGTTTAAAAAGTTTCATATTAATGATATAATTAATTATTTTTTTTTCCCAATAATTTGTATTTAAAGAATCTTAAGAACAATCTTTAAATTTTTTCATATATTTATAACAATAATAAATAATTTATAAATAAATTATTACAAATATTAATATTTAAAGTTACTATTTTTTGTCTTAATATTGTTTTTTGTTTTTTTTTATAACATTACCATATATAGTGATTTAACTAATTAAACAGAATTGACTAGGATTTCCAAAAAAAAAAAAAAAAAAAAAAAAAAAAAAACATAAAAATTAAAACATTTATTATTATATTAAATAAAAAAAGAATAATAAAAATAATAAATTTTATTAAAAAGAATTTTTTTATAAAATAATAATTAACATATCAATCATTACTTATACATAGCGTATAATATGTATACATTTGAATATTATATATTATTCTTTCTTAAAGTAATAAATACTAAAATTAAAGAGAGTTATTTTTATGTAAATTTCAATAATAAATTATTGGCATATATTCATATTTAATTCTTTATTCATTATTATTAAAAATGTAATATATTTAATAAATAATTTATCTTTCTTTATCAAAATTTAAATTCTATATCATCTAATAGAATTTCAAGGTAAATATTTTTTTTATTACAAACTGTATCAAAATTTATCTATAACTTTTATTAAATAATTAATTTTACTTTTTATTATTATATAAAAAACAAAATTAATTTATTACATGCATATACTAATTCAGTAGGAAAAAAATCAAAATAGTATTTGTATAAAAATTGGTAATATATCATAATATATATATTAATACAGTGTTTTTTTTTTATTATTTTATTTTATTTTATTTTTTTTTTTTTTTTTATTTTTTCATTTCATTTTTTTTATCAAATTTTCATATAAATCAGTAATGCTTAATAATAAATTGATTAAATTTTTCAATTAAAAAAAAAAAAAAAAAAAAGAATAAATAATACAATATAATAAAATAATAGATTAAAATAATACTCTAATAAATCAACAATACAACATTTTTGTTGTACTTAAAAAAATAGATTTTTTTTTTTAGTTAAATTATTACTAATATCGTTTTATTATTTAATTATATTTCTATTTTTTTTATAGTATTATAAATTAATAAATTAATATTAACATCTTCAAAAATAAATATTTATTATAACCTGTTATATATTATTTGTTTTCATTTTTTATTTTTATATTTATTATATAGTATTATGAATTTATAATAACATCTTAAAAAGATAAATATTTATTAATAATTTTATAAAATTAATGACTTAAATAAATAAATATATAAATTAATTAATAAATGGAAATAATGTGTGAAGGAATGAAGGAAAACCATTTAGAACATTCTAACAATTATAATAATCAATAATAAAATTAAAATTACAAATATTACGATATACCAAAAAAAGTATATTCATATCTTAACTTATTGGAATGTTCCAATGTATTTTTGTATATATACTTTATTTGTATATATTCTTTTTTAATGATTCTTTATTGCTTCTGTTTTTTTTTTTTTTTTTTTTTTTTTTTTTTTTTTTTATTTAACTTTCTCCTTCATATTATATTATTTTTAATGAAAATTAAATTATTTTTTTCATATAAAACTTTAATTTATATCACTTTGAGTATATTTTTGACAAAAAAGAAAAGTTATATATATTAAATATATATTACTTTTTATAAGTTCATAAAAAAAATTTTATAAAAAAATTATATTTATATAATATTGCCTTTTATATAATTAATAAATATTCAATACATTTTTTTCTGTATAATTATTATTATATAATATATATTTCATATTTTTATATATCATAATAATCTTTCCAATATGATAATTTTATTTAAAAATATTCAATTTAAAGATCTTGTAAACATTTTAATATTATAACAAATATTTATTCATAATAAAAAAATAATTTATATTTTATTTTTATTTAATAAAGGTATTTGTTTTAATTTGAACACTCAATTTTTTATTTTTTAATTTGAATTCATTTATTATCAATTAATTTAAATAAATAAAATAAATAAAAGTAAATAATAAAACAAATAAAAAAAATATATATATATATAAATTAAGTAAATAAAATATTTGTGATTCCTTACTTCATTAAATAATATAAATAAAATTGTGTTTTATTAAAAAAAGAGGAAAATATATATACATAAATAGACTTTTTCATATTATAATTATAATAAATAGTACGGTACGAGTGTTCATTAAATATTATAAAATGTAAATGAATTTTATTTAAAAAAAAGTTAAGAATTCTGTCTTATTTAGAATTTTCTATAACATAAAAAAATTGAAGTGAAAATTCACTAATTAAAATGAATAAAAGTAAAAATAAAAAAAAATTATATATATAATAAAACAAAAAATTTATTAAAAATTAGAAGGTTCTAATAATTTTAAATCATTTATTTATTTTCTCATCTTTTAATTTATTTTTTGAATATTCATTTCATTTAATAAATAAACACACGTTTAATTATTATAGAGAATTCTAGTTTGAAAATCCTTAAATATTAATAAAAAAAAAAAAAAAAGAACCAAAATCTTTTACAATTTGGAGAATAATTATTATTATTGTTAATATTCATTTATAATCAAAAACAATTACATAATAGTAATTATTAAAAAATAAATTAAAAATCGGTTTTTCCTATTTTATTATATTGAATACTAAAATATTAAAAAAGTATTATTTAAAAAACATAAAACACTCTTTTAAAAGTTTTTATATTACTAATTCAAATATAATATATATTTTTTAAATATATAAAAAAGTTTCCTTTTATATCTTTAAAATATATTTATATATGTATATTTTATATTTTTTATATATTAATATTTATTTGTTTTAAATATTTATATCATGAAAATATTAACATTAAAAAAAATTAATATTATATTGTATAAATTTTCATTACCCTTTAAATATAGTTTTAGTATATATTTATAATATTCAAGAAATACAGTATATTATTTACTTTTTTTAAAAAAAAAAAAAAATAATAAATTTTTCATGTACATTATTAATCTTTTAATTTTTTATATAATTATTATTATTTAACAATAGTAATATATGCTAATAATTTTGCTATACTACCATGTGTCAATCCTACTATTTTAATAAGAATATATAATAATAAAGTTATATTAAAAATAGGGAAAAAAAAAAACAAACTAAATGTGTATTAAATAAAAAACAAAAAAAAAATAATTAATAGAAAAAAGAAAGCTTTTGCTACTATTTTAATCTATAGAATTTTCTATAAAAGGTAAAAATTTAATTTAAATGAAGAGCCGTCAAATTATTGATAAAATAATATTAATGCTATTATAAGTATCCAAATTTTAATAAATAAAAAAATTTATATATAAAAAAAAAAAAGGAATCTTATTATTAATTTCTTTGTCTGTTTGTTTATTTGTATACTAAAATACATAAAATTCATTTAAATATTAATATAAAATAATAACTTAAAATAAATAAAATGATAAAAAAATTATAAATAAATAAATAAATTGTCAATATTTTTGTAATAATAAAAAATTAAAATGAAAAAAAAGTAAAAAAAAATAATAATTATAATAATAAAAGTATAAATATAAAAATATTTGTAAAAATATATATATAGAATATTCTATTTATATATATTTTATTTATTTAATTAAATTTATTTAATACCATTGATTTTAAAATTATTTATAATAATAAAAAAAAAAAAAAAAAAAAAGGTATAATACTAATTTTTATAGGAAAAAAAGAAACAGTGAATACTCTATATATTTATAATAATAAAAAAAAGGTGTAATACTAATTTTTATAGGAAAAAAGAAACAGTGAATATTCCATATAAATTTAATTCATTATTTTAATACCATTGATTATAAAATTATTTATAATAATAAAAAAAAAAAAAAAAAGGTATAATACTGATTTTTATAGGAAAAAAAGAAATAGTGAATACTCTATATATAAACTTAATTTTAATTTATTTAATACCATTTATCATAAAATTATTTATAATAATAAAAAAAAAAGGTTTAATACTAATTTTTATAGGAAAAAAAGAAACAGTGAATACTCTATATATAAACTTAATTTTAATTTATTTAATACCATTGATCATAAAATTATTTATAATAATAAAAAAAAAAAAAGGTCTAATACTAATTTTTATAGGAAAAAAGAAACAGTGAAAATTCTATATATAAATTTAATTTATTATTTTAATACCATTGATTATAAAATTATTTATAATAATAAAAAAAAAAGGTATAATACTGATTTTTATAGGAAAAAAAGAAACAGTGAATACTCTATATATAATGAAAAATATAAAATATTTAATTTATTAATAAAACATTTTTATATTTAGATAATTTTATAATTTTTCAAAATAAGAGCAAAATATATATATATATTTTTTTTTAAATTATATATTTTATAGTTAGAAAATATATTAACATTAAGTTTATTAGACGCAAACTACTCTTTCGGTTAATACTAAAAATTAAAATATATATATATATAAACTATAAGTCAAATATATTAATTGTTATTATATAATAATAAAATATATAAAAAAATTAAAATAGTATAGAGTCATATAAATCTTTACTTATCACTTATCATATTTATTAATATTTTATTATTTACTGTATAAATCTTCATTACTTCTCATTTTTATTATTATTATTATATTAATAATGTATATATAAATATAAATTTTTTATTATTTAGTATATATAATTTATATTATTTATATATAATATATATAACTTATAAAATAAATAAATATATTTATAAATATTTAATTTATAACTAATCTATTTACAGAATATACTTATTTATTTCTATATTTGTTAATAACTTTAATAATGGAAAGAAAAATAAATATATGGAAAAAGAAAAGGATGAATATAAATTTATTATAGGATACTTGTTTTAAGAATTATAATATAATAAAGATTTATAACTAAGATAGTTGTATTAATGTATTAATAAAGTATTTATTATAAAAAATATTAATAATTGTTTATTATAAAAATATTAATAAGGCATATTAATAAAGCATTATAAAATATTATATATTAATAAAGATATTAATCTATATAATGATACATGTAATTCAATTATAAAACTATACAAATAATACATTAATAACATATATAATATTATAAAAACTAATAAAATTAGCAATAATGATAATAATTTAAGTATTAAAAGACAATTAGTATGTCAAAAGTACGAGATTTGAGCTAAGTAGTCAGATCAAGATGTAGTTTTTTGTAGTTTTTATATTAGATAAAATAATATAATTTATAATTAAAATATATATTTAATACGTTCAAAAATTATCTTTTTTATAAATTTCATAAGATTAAATAATAATATAATCAAATATATATTAATATGTTTAATATATATATTATTAATATTATTTAATAATACATGAAATTATTTATTGTGGGTTAAGGGTTTTATAAATTTACGGAGAATGTGACCCATTTCGCCAAATTAAAATACAAAAATTTACACTTTTTAAAAAATACGCCATATTAAAAATGTAATTATTTTATTTTAATAAATAAATAATAAATAATAAATAATAAATAATAAATAATAAATGGGACACCCCCAAATTTACTTAATTTACTCTTGTAGCCCTTCATATTTAACTAAAAATTAAATAATAAAATAAAACTATAATATTAGAGCATTTCTTTTTAACCTGGAAGGTCAGTGCTGAAATATTAGTAATAATTGTTTTCTAAAGTATTATTTTATTTATTTAAAAAATAGTTTTATTAAAAAATAGTTTTATTAAAAAATAGTTTTATTAATTATAAAATTAATAATTAATACTAATTAATTATCATTATGTTTCAAATTATTAATTATAAAAAGTGCTAGGAACTAAGATTTTTTGATTTGAAATGAATCTCATAGAAAAACAAAGAAATATAACATGATTTTTTCTTGAGGTTCTTTATTATCTTCTATGTATTTCTATAATAAAATATAAAAATAAAATACAAAATAATACAGAAATTTATAATAAATTATTTTAAAATAGAGTTCGGCCTGATAGTTATAGTGACTAATCTAGACAATTGTTACTAATTTACTAATTCTATTATTCGTTACATGATTCTCCTTCAGGATTCAGATACTAGACGAATCTTGTTAAGGTATCAACTAGATTTGAAATTTGAATTAATAATTTCAAATATATTTGATACTTAATATTATTATTTATTATAATAATAATAATAATTATTATAATTAATAATAATATTATGCTATATTAACTTCATATATAAAAAATTAAAATATAACCTAGCCCTTATATTATTAATTTTTAGTATCAGTAATAATGTTGTTATTATAGAATATAAATCATTTCCTTGTATTATGGATTAAAATTCCTTTATTATATATTTATTTATTCATTTAGTTAGAATTCAAAGAAATTAATTTTGAAACAAAACTTAAATATTGTTATTAAATATTTCATTATTAAATATAAATATATTAAAGTCGTTGTAATAATATGGGTACAATAACGAATGTAATTCTTAAATTTTTTAAACCTATTAAATATAAAAAATTTTTTAATATATTTAATAGGTTTAAAAAATTTTTGATAAGTTCCAATTTAATATGTTATTATTTCCTTCCTCAAATTCTTTTTTATAAATATATTGATGTATTTTTTATAATTCATCTCATATTTTAGAAATTTTTTAGTTATATTTATCTATAAGTCTAACATTATAATTTAATATACTGTAGTTGACATAAAAATGATATTATTAAAAATATATTGTATATTTAGTTTCATTTTTATATTTTTTTTTAAAAAAAAATTAATGTTTAAAAAAGAAATATTATAATATAATGAGAAATGAATGTATAGGATTTTGTTTTATTGATATATAATAAATAAAAACTTATTTTTTTAATTTCAATAAATAGTTTTCGTTTTCTTTTTTAGAGTAAATGATAAAAGAAATTGAAATATTAAAATTTTTAATGACCATAAAACATAGATCTTTAAAGTTTTATGGTTTCTGTTCTCATTAATATTAGATTTAAAAAGTATGAAAAATAAAATTTAATTAAAATTTTTTATCCTCTAATTTTATTATTAAATATTATATATATAAAGCACAATTAATAGCTAAAGAGAAAGAGAAAAAAAATTTAATAAGAAAGTAAATTAATAATCATAAAATAATATAAATAAATAAATAAATAAATAAATAAATAAATAAATAAATAATAAATAAATAAATAAATAAATAAATAAATAAATAAATAAATAAATAAATAAATAAATAAATAAATAAATAAATAAATAAATAAATAAATAAATAAATAAATAAATAAATAAATAAATAAATAAATAAATAATACTAAATAAATAAAAAAAACTATGAATAATAAAAATAAATAAATAAATAATACTAAATAAATAAACAAATAATACTAAATAAATAAACAAATAAATAATTAAATATTAAGAAATGACTTTAAATTTTAAATGTAATTAAAGAAAGAAACAAAATGAATTACTATTCAAATTATAATTTTATATATATATATTACAATATTCTCTTTTTTTCGTTACATTTATTATATACATATTGAAATTATTGATGTTTTTTTATCATTCAATTTATTTTAGTTACATTAATTTTTTTTTTTTTTTATGTTTAATATTTTTAATATTTAATTTTAAATTTTTTTGATAAATTTTAGAATATATATACATATTTTTTTTTTTTTTTTTTTCAATTTTAAGAAAAAAAAAAATATTCATAAATTATTAATTTTATAATAAATTTATTATATATATTAGTAATTTATATTTAATCCTTTTATACAAAATATTGGTAATATAAAGTTTTAATTTAATTCTTGTATATTTATATATATATATGAAATGTTGATTATGATAATTATATTATATATTATCATTTCCAAGGAGTTTATTTTCTTTCTTATCTTTTTTCTTGTCTTCTTTTTTTTTTTTTTTTTTTATTATTATTCTTAATATTTGAAATTATGAACATATTTGACAAATTCAGGATTTAAAAGATCAACAATTTCACTATGACCAATATCCATAGTAGCAATCTTTTTCATATCATCATCTGAAAGCTTAAAGTCAAATATATTAATATTCTCTTTAAGTTGATATTCTTCATCAGATTTCGGAATAACAATAACATCACGTTGAATATTCCAACGAAGAGCAACTTGAGCTGCTGTTTTTCCATATTTTTTACCAATTTCTGTTAAAATAGCATTCTTAAAGAAATTTCTTTTACCTTCATTAAGTGGTGCCCAAGCTTCTGGAACAATACCATAATTTTTCATAGTTTTAAGGTTAAGTTCTTGTTGATTAAATGGATGCATTTCTACTTGGTTAACCATTGGTTTTATTTTAATACTTTTAGTTTCACACATATCAGCAACTACATTTGGGAAACAATTTGACATACCAATAGCTTTACAAGCACCTTCATTATACATTTTTTCAAGGCCACGCCAAGCTCCCATATAATCAGCCATAGGTTGATGAAGAAGCATTAAATCGATATAATTAAGACCAAGGGCATCAAGAGAACGTTTAGTAGCTTTTTGAGCACCTTCATAAGAATAATCTGGTAAAAAGATTTTTGTAGTAACAAAAATATCTTTACGAGGTATTCCACTTTCACGAATAGCTTCACCAACTTCCTTTTCATTATTATAAGTTTGAGCTGTATCTATTAAACGATAACCTTGTTTAAGTGCAGCAAGAACGCAGTCTTTAGTTTTTCTTGGTGGTACCTTAAAAACGCCAAGTCCAACCATTGGCATTTTTATGCCATTAGATAAAGTTTTAAATTGCATTTTATTATTATTATTATTTGAATTGATCAATAACAAAAAATTTATATACAATGGCAAATGATATTTCTAGATTCTTTTTTCTTTATTCTTAAATTTATTTGTTTATATAATTCTTTTTCTATTTATATATTTATATATTTATTTATTTAAATAATTCTTTATATATATATATATATATATATTTATTTATTTGTTTACTTCAATTTTTTTTTTAAAAAAGAAAAGAAAAAAAACTTAAAAATATAAAAGTAAATAATAAAAATATATATAATATTATTTTAAATTAATGATGTTAACTATAAATAAAATGTTAAAATGTATTTTTTTTTTTTTTTGTTTTTACTCATATTTAAGCTTTACAAATGCCTTTATTATGATTGTCTATATAATATATTAAAATATGTATTATTATATTATGACACATAATAAATATATATTAATATTTTTATATTTAATTAAATTAAAGTTTTTTTAATAAATAAATGAATTATATGAAAAGTTAAAAATTTTTTTGTTACATTTTTTTTTTTATAATTAAAAAAAAAAAACTTTCATCAATTTAAAAAAAAAGATACAATGGCAATGGCATTTATGTCATAAATGTAGATTTAACTTTATAATGAAGTATTTATGCCATAGATGTAGATTTAAATTATAACTTAGAAGAATATGGAACTAAAGTAAATAATGTACACTTGTTCATTATAAAAAATTATTTAACATTTTTATACTAAATTTGATTTTAAGAAAACAACTAAAAGTAAAAACTATTAATATAAATAAATTAAATTATTTTATAATTATTTCAAATTATAAGATATAAAAATAGTGTAACTGTCAAACTTAACTATTTTTATTTATTAATAATAAAATAATTATATTTTATTTAAAAAAAAAAAATTAAATTTTTTTTCATTTATTTTAATAAGAAAAGTTACATTTATAAAATAATATATAATATTGTGGCGTATTTTTTTATATTTAATATAGTTTTTTATGCAAACTATAATATAAAAAAAAAAAAAAAAAAAAAAAAAAAATAGATGGAAATATTAATATTATTAATTGATATGTTTTTTTTATAATTATTTATGTTTTCTTTACCTAATATAATAAAGAGAAAATATATACATAAATATGAAAAAGCTTATTATTTTTTATGTTAATTGTTTATTAAATAGTATTTAAATATCATAATCTAATTTTAACGGCTAATATGGAATGCTTCTAAATAAAGATCTTACATTTCCATTTAAATTAATTTCTTAATTTATAATAACTTTCAGAATTTGTTACAAGATGGAATAATTACTCAAGCGTAAAAACATATTTTATTAGAATGAGTGATTATTCTCAAAAATTACTTATTTAACATAATAAATTAATATCTTAATTATTTAACTTC
>MCFG01000594.1:0-25311 GCA_002104895.1 Anaeromyces robustus | reverse complement strand
ATGGTATGCTAAGGAAACGCCTTAACAACCAGGGATAGAAACTGGTCGAAATAAATATATTAAAAATGGTTTTAATTTTTTAATAATAAATTTTTAAAATATAAATTACTATATAATTATTAATATATTAATTTATATATGTTTTATATTTATATTGTTATATCATTCATATAATTTAATAATATATTATAATCAACTTCTATATAAATTATAAAATTAAATTACGTAACACAAAAAAAATGGAGTTTAGCCGAAAATTAATATTTACTTTTTTGGAAAAATTATATTTTAAATATAAATAAAATTATTATTAATATTTCATTTAGAAAATCATTATTTTGGTTGTTGTTTTATATTCGTTTTCTTTTCTTTTATTTTTTCTTTTCTATTTTCCCCTCCTATTTCATTTTTTGAAATAATAAATACATATTAATTGTTTTCAATTATATTAATAATATATAATGAATAATTAATAAAAATTATCATTTATGTAATATTTTGTCTATTCAGATATATAAGTTATTTAAAGTAATATAAAACATTATTAATTGATGTACTATGAAAATTATTTCTAATAAAAAAAAAGAATAAATAATATATTTTTAATAAAAAACTATAATATTTAAATTAGAGTATAATATAAAATTAATATGGAAAAATTGCTATATACATTAATCAACAAAAAAAACAAAACAGAAGTAAAAAATTTAAAATAATTAAAAATAAAAGTTAAAAATATATTTAAATTGGTATGCAAAATATAATTGTTAAATCTCATATAATATTAATCAAATATTAAATTTACTACAAAATTAAATATAAATTATTTCAATATATTACAATATTAATAAAAAAAATATATATTATTACAAATGAAGAATAATAATAATATATAAATAAAAAGTTAGAGTTTTTATTTTATTTTTTTTTATTTTTCTTTTTACCAATTTCCAATTTTTTGATAATTATGCATTTTAGTATAATATATATTAATATATATTTTATTTATAGGATTATTTTAAATAAATTAAAGAATTTTTTTTTTTTTTTAAAAAAAATTATTTATTAAAAAAGTCTAGACTTTTTAATAAGTGTATTATAATATATAATACATTATATATTTATTATATGTTGTTTTGAATTGTTTGTTTTAAATTGTTTTTAATAATAATAATAATATATTATAAATATATATATTAAATTTAACTATTCATAGAATAGATGTAATTTTTTTTCCGAACTTATCTTAATAAAATGCTTTATCATAAAAAATATAATAATTTTTCCTTTGTTTTGAACTCTAAAAATTGTTTTATAAAAAATCAACCGAAAATTAATATAACTTAATAAACTTTTTATTTGATTAATAAAAATAATATTTGATTAAAAGAATTAGAATAATATTAATAAATAAAAAATAATGAAATAATAAATCATTAAAAAATAAATAGCATATAAAATATGATATAAATAATAAATAATAATAGAATATTATTAATATAATTCGTTACTGTCTAATAAAAAAAGCATAAATATATAAAAAATCTATAAAAAAAAATTATTAAAATATTTCATAAATAAATGGATTATCTCATTTAAATAAAAAACATTTTGGGGAAGTATTTGGCATTTCCTATATATGAATATATATTAAAAATGAAATAAGAAAAATTTTTAATTTATATTCAATATATTTTAATATATAAATTATATATTAAATTATATATTATAAAATATAGTAATATATTAAATTATATATTATAAAATAATAGTAATATATTAATAAAAAAAATAATTTATTATGATTATGATGATTTTTATACTATTTATTTGTTAAAAATATTATATATATATAAGTATTAATAAATAAACTAATAATAAATAAATAAATAATAAATAATAAATAACATATAATAAATAATAAATAACATATAATAAATAATAAATAAAATATTTGATAATAATATATTATTATTTAGAATTAATTTTTTTTCTTAAATAATTATTAATGATTACACTAAAAACAAAAATCTCAATAAATAATTTAATGTAATATAGTATATTAAAGTATATATATTAAAATTTATATGTTTATAAATTTTAATAAGGAGTAAAAAAAAATACATACAAAAGTATTCATAATTATAAAATAATAATAAATTTATATAATAAAACAATAAAAATGAATATATTCTGTATATTAATAAATATGTTAATAAATACATTCATTAATATATAAAAAAGTTTTAATAGTGTTAAGTTTCAATACAAAAAAAGTATAATTAATAATATATAATTTATAATTAAAAGTATATTAAATAATATTAAAAATAAATTAAAAATTTTTTAATATATATTAAAATTTTTAATAATATTAAATAATAATATAACCAAAAAAAAAAAAAACAAAACAAAAACAAAACAAAAACAAGGAAAACAAAAACAAAAACAATAACAATAAAGATAACTGAAAAAAAATAAAAAGTAAAAATTATATAACAAATAAAAATAAAAGAAAGACATAAAAATCAAGCAAAAAAAGAAAAATAATAAATAATAAAAGAAAAATTAAGAAAATAATATTATTTAACTAAACAATATAATTAATAGTTAAATATTAAAGAAAAAAAATATTATTTTCTTTACTATTATTATTTACTTTTATATATATTTGATTTAATAAGACCTTCATCTTCAAATTTATATTCTTTTTTTTTTTCTTTTGACATTAGTATTATTATTGGAATTACATATTTATTACTATTTTTATTTATAAATATATGAAAAAAACAAAAGAAGAATAATTAAATAAAATGATATACAATGAAAAAAGAAAACAATTATTATTAAAATGAAAAATAAATTAATATTCTAATTCTTATTTATATTCTTATTACTTTTTTTTATTATTATATATATTGTTTAAAAGATTTATTATTCATGTGTGCATTAACTTAAAACAAATGTTCTTTTATAGTTTTTTTTTTTTTTTTAAATTAAGTTTTTTTTTTTTATTTCGTTTGCTTTTAGTTCTTTTGAACAAATTAAAAAAGTATAAAGCATAAAAAAAAAAGAATATTAGAACTGAATTTTTTTTGTTTTTATATAAATATATATATTTATTTTTGAAGTTTAAAAGACGAAAGATATAGAAAAAATCATTATAAGGATAAACAAATCCACTTAAGAATTATAAAATATTTAAGAATTGTGGATGGAAAAAATTTAATATTTATACCATATTATATTTATATAAATATTAATTTAATCAAAAATATTAAATATTATATTATTTTAAATAATAAATAATATTTTATTTATTTATTAATAAATAAAATATTAATAAATAAATAAATAAAAAAAAAAAAAAAAAAAAAGAAAAAAAAAAAAGAAAAAAAATATATATTAATAAATAATAAAAAAAATTTTTTTAATATTTTATTACAATTCTTTTTTCATATATATTCAATTAATTTCAAATATAATAATAAAATTCGATTATTAACATATTAAATCATTGGAAACATTTCATATAAAAAATATATTCTTAATATATAAAATATTAAATTTTTTCTGTTAATGGAAAAATATATATTAATTTATATTGTAATATATTGTTATATATATAAATATATACATTTTAAAAAAGGATTACACATAAAACGTATTTCAAATTTATGATTAAAACTTAAAATAGTATATGAAGATTGTAAAAAAATTTTTTCTTATAATATTATAATAAAATTATATAATTAAATATACATAATATATATTTAATTATTTGTAACTAAATTCCAATTATGTTAATATAATAAAAATGTATTATTATTTTTTATTATTATTATTATTTTAAATTATTATAAAACTATAATTTATTTACATTATATTATAATATATATTTAATATAATAATATAAATTATAATTAAATTATTCTGTCATATTTCCTTAAATTCTTTTTAATATTTTAATATATTAATTTTTATAAATATTATTTAATAAAGTTTGTTTTTTTTTTGTGTTTCTTTTTTTTTTTTTTTTTTTTTTTTTAAAATAATATATATAAGTTTAAGTATATATATTTAAAATAATTAATACTATTTAAATTTATTCTAATTATTATATATAAATATATTATTTTATTATATTATATAATATATTTAATATCATTCATAATTAGAATAAAAGAATAAACTAATATATAAAATAATATAATATAAAATATATTAACTTTTATCAATATTTAATTGGATAAATGTTATTAATATAGTAGAATAAAATAAAGAAAAAATGTTGAATTTTTCTTTATTTAATTATATATATTTTATTAATATAAATTATTATTTATTATAATTATAATAAATAATTATAATTATAATTACTTTTTTTTATTAATACTTTTAATTTTTTAGTTTTTCCTTATCTTTTTTTTATTTTTATTTTTATTTTATTTTGTAAATTACCTTTTATTCATTTTTGTAATTTATTAAATCTTAAAACATAAATATTTAAACTATTTAAGGCTATTTTTTCAAAATAAATATATATTATAAAAATAAAATACTATTTTATTGTTTTGTTTAATATTTATATTTTCATTTACATTTAGCATATATTAACGTTTTAATTATATTTTACAAAAGGAAAGAAAAAAAATATTATCATATATATATGTATTTAATTTGAAATATTTATTGTAAAATAATAATAAATTAATAATAAATAAATAAATAAAAAACCAAGGAATAAAAAGTAAGAAAAGAAGAAAGGATAATTAGAATTTTACATAAAAACTCAGTAATTAAAAAAATAGTGGAACATAAAACATATTTAATGAATAAAGTAATAATAATAAGGGTGATATAATAAAAATAAAAATAAAAAAAAAAAAGTAAATTCAAAAAAATTTATTAATTTCTAAAATATATATATAATCCATGTAATTAAAAAAAATAAATGAATTATATATTATCAATACTTTTATAAATATTTTCTAATAATTAATCTCATATATATTATAATATAATAAATATTAATTTAAATATAATTTTATATAACTCTTCTATCTTTTATATTATTCAAAAAAAAAGAAAAAGAAAAAGGAATAGCGATAATAAAAATAAAAAAAAAAAGAGAGAGAGAAAGATATACAGTTAACATTTTTAATTTAATAAAAATTTAATTAAACTTTTCTTTTTAATTTAATTAAATTTGAACGTCTTTTTACCAATAATTAACACAATAACATAGTGCTTTTTTTTTTTTTTTTTTTAATTGCTTTATTTAAATAATCTTTATATAATAAATTAAATAATAAATATATATAATTCAAAATGTCTAAAAAACGGCATAATACAATGGATGATGATGGTATTGCTGATATGGCAAAACTTAAGAATGAAACCGAGGAACAACATCAAGAAAAGCATTACCAATTCGATCAAATACTGAAACTTCAAAATAAGCAAATGTTGGATTTAGAAAGAGAACAAAAAAAGCAACAGGAGGAACTTAAAATAAAACAGCAGAAACAAACAAAAGATATAAAAAGAATGTTAAATTTGGATATACCATTTGATGAAAAACAAAAATTATTAAATGAACAAAAGAATAATCTTATAAAAAGAGCTAAATATCGTCAAGAAATTCTTGACGACCAACCTCCAGTACCAATGACTTTAAAAATGGTATTATATTTTCAACACCAACATCATCAGGATAATTATAATTTACTTTTATATCAACATAATCAAATACAACGTGCTAAAACAAGGAAAGAACAAGCTCACCTTTTTTTAGAACATCAACAAATGTTTTTAAAACTTTTTGATATCCAACAAAAAATGTTAATTCAAACTCTTATAGAACAACAGGAAAGAGTAGAAAGAGCAGAATTAGGATGCGCTGCAATGCGTCATCTTTCATTGAATGATGATAAAGAAGAAGATGAACGTACTGTAGTTAATGAAGGCAAAAAATTAGATGATGATAATAATGATATACCAATACCGCAAGGAAAAGATTTTGAATCCCTAAAGCAACCTATACCAGATACAACTAATCAAATATTTCCATTTTATATGAAAAAACATAATAATAATAATATAAATTCTTCTCCAGAATCCAAAAAAATTTTTGATAATAAAATCTTAAATCACAGTCGTTCTATAAGTCAAGGATCATCGACTTCTAATTCATCTTCTTTTTCTAGTCCTCTCTTCACCTTTACTAATCCCAATAGTAATATAATAAATAGTCCAAAATCTAATAGTAATAAAGCGACAGAAAATACTTTATGGAATGGTTGTCTACAAGATGTTCTTAAAAATTATAAAGAGATAGATAATATCGATGATCATAAACGTAAAGAAAAGGAATTTAGAGAACGTTCCAATACTATTCTTCAATGTAAAAATGTTAAAGATATTCAAATTGAAGCTCCAGTACCAAAGGTAAATAAAAAAATTAATCATAAAACAAAAGAAATGATTGATGATTTTTTCTATAAAACTTATCAAAATTATAGAAAAACTAAATTTGTTAGACGTTTAAGAAAAAAAATGGCTAAAGATGGATTTGTTCCTGATAAAATCTTCCATACTAGATTTGATGATGATGATATTGATGATGATATTGATGATGATATTGATGATGAAGAAGAAGAAGAAATGTATACCACAAATAATAATGATAATAATAATAAAATAAAAGTATTAAATAATGAAAATGAAAATGAAAATGAAAATGAAGACAACGCACCAATGGAAGAAATCGTAAAAATAAGTCCGATTTTAACACCATGTCTTAATCCTACATTAAAACCTAAAGAATTTATTAATGAAATATCCTTATCCGATAATTCAATTGTTAAACAAGAAAAAGAAATTTACGAAAATAATAATAATAATACTATTAATACTATTAATAATAATAATAATAATAATAATAATGATAATAATAATAATAATGATAATAATAATAATAATAATGCAACTGATTTTGATATTTCCATGGATGATGTAAAAAATGAAACAATATCTGAAAAGATAGATACCCCCATGAAGATGAAGACAAACGATAACTTATTAACAAAAATGACACCTTTTTCAAATATAATAAATAATATACAAAAATCAATATCTATTATCAGTAATAAAAATAATAATAATAATAATAATAATAATAATAAAATTAAAGGTTCTCAAGATATTAAATCTATTTCAACAACTACTGATACCATCTCTGATACCAAAATAGATATAGATTTAAATTTACAAAATAAAAATATTAATAAAAAGACATTAACATCACTTTCTTCACTTCAACAATCAAAATCTGAAATAATGTCTACCCCAATATCAACTTCAATATCAACGCCAACTTCCTCAAATCTAAAATCATCTTTAACTTCTATAAAAAGTAATATTAATCATATCTCAATTCAAAAACCTAAACTTTTTTCTTCTGAAACTAAAATTGATTATAATAATAGTAATAACTCAAAATCAAAATCAATTTCAATTTCAGAATCAAACTTAAATTCAAAATCTAAAACTAAATCTAAAACTAAATCAAAATCTAAAAAAAATTCTTTGATTAAAAATATTGATGAACAAAAAAATGAAAATGAAGATAACAATACTATTATTACTGAAAAGAAGAAAGAAAAGGAGAAAGAAAATAATCTTCAAATCAGTTCACCAACTTTATTCAAGAATACTTTAATTGAAAAGGATGATGATGATTTATTAAAAGATAATTTAATAAAAAAAGATGATGATGAGATAAATCAACGAGGTGAATCAGAAGAATCTAATTCTGAAAATTTAATTAATAATGATAACAATAATAATGTTACAGGTAAAAAAAGAAAAGATAAATATGAAAATGTAAATACTATGATAGTTGACGGTGAATTAATAAAAATTAAAGAATTTGTAGTGGAAGATGGAGAAGTAGATGCTTCGGGTATCAAAAGAAAGCATCAAAGAGTAGTTCGTCGTTTTTACTGTATTAAAGAAGGATGTAATAAATCATTTACTACAAGGTAATTTTTATTATTATTATAATAATAATAATAATAATAATAATAATAATAATAATAATAATAATAATAATTTGTTATAAATATATAAATTATTTTTTTTTCTTAATAAATATATTTTTAATATATTATATTATATTATATTATATTATATTATATTATATTATATTATATTATATTATTATATTATATTATATCATATTATAAATGATTTTTTATATATATTTTACATTTTAATTTTTTTTTTAATTTTATTTATCTTCATGTATATTTAATTATAATTTATATATATTTAATTATAAATATTATTAAAAATATAAAATATATAATAATAATAAATAAATATTATAGTGGTCATGTTACAAGACATATTCGTACTTGTCATTTAGCATTAAGACCATTCCATTGTAAATATCCAGGATGTAAATCAAAATTTGGTCGTCAAGATAATCTTAGACAACATTATAAAGTTCATTATCGTAAAGAACCAACAATTAAATTTAATTATAGAGAAGTACTAACTCAAAAACAAATTAAACAATTAAATATTAATCCAGAAATTATGAATGTTGATAATGATGAAATTAATAGATTATATGAAGAGAAAATGTCCAAATTAAATGATAATTGTGAAAAAAATGATATTGATAATGATAATAATAACAATAAAAATAAAAGAAATAGTAGAATTAGTAAAAATAAAAATAATAATAATAATAATAATAATAATAATGATAATAATAATAATAACAATAATAATAAAAGTAAAAAATCTTTAGATAATAAAATAAAAATATTTGATAATGATCATGATATCATAAAAGAATCTATAAATGAAAAAGGTGAAAATGATAAAAAGAATGACAATAATAAAAAGAAAGACAATGAAAATGAAGAAATAAAAGAAAATGTTACTAACAATAATGTAATTTCAAATTCAACTATAAGTAATGTATTAAAAGATAATAACAAAGATAAAGAAAATGAAAATATAAAAGAAAATGAACATAATGATATCTTTAATGATATATTCAAAGATATTTTCCCAGTTAATGGTGATCATGTGGATACATTTGAAAATATATTAAAAGACATTGATTTTAATGAAAATGAAAATAAAAATAAAGAATCTAAAGATATAATTAATATGTTCAATGATGATAATATAAAAATTGGAATAAAAGATGAGATTAAGAAGAAAACTAATAATAATAATTTAAAGAATATAGATAAAAAACAAAAAAAGAAAATAAAAAAGGAAATAAAAGATGAAAAACCATTGACATTAAAACTAAATTTAAATAAATGCGATCATAGTATTATTGATTCATTACATACTTCACTTTTGGAAAATGAATTACATATGGATAATAAAGTAAAGGAAAAGAAAAATAAAAAAATTAAAGAATTGAAAAAAGAAAAAGGAATAAAATTAGAAAGAAAAGAGTTAGAAAAAGAAAATGAAAAAGAAAAAGACATAAAAGTAGAAAGAAAATTAGAAAAAGTAAATAAAGAAAATAAAATAATGGATTGGGAAATAAATAATTCAAATATGACTATTGATAATGTTGATTTAATGTCTGTAAATACTGTAAATATACCAAAAAAATCATATTCTAATCCTTTCCCAATGACAACTTATCTTTATGATAATAAATTATCTTTAAATCAAAATGAAACTAATATTAATTCCAAAATGATTTTAAATGCTACTACTAATTCTTTATCAAATGAAAATGATTTAATTAAACAAACACAACTATCTGAAGATATTCCTACTCAAGTTAATAATAGTAATATTAATGATGTTCAAAAAAAGGATGCTCAAACAATTATAATTAATAATAACAATAATACTAATTATAATGATGATGATAATGATGATGATAATAATAATAACATATCTATAATTACTACTAATTCCAATGTAATAATAAATTCTACCCCTAATGTAACTGTAACAACTGATAAAAATAAAAAATTCCGTTCATTATCATTAGATTCTCAAAAAAGAAATATAATTAATACTCCAGGTTTACAAGTCATAACATCATTATCTTCACCATATGCTTCCTCAACTGAATTTGAATCTCCAAATTTAATTAATTCCCAAATTTATAATAATTTATCTATGGATGCACCTATAGTTATTAATAATATTAATGTTAATAATGTTAATAATAATAATCAATCAAGTATTTTATCTGCTACTTCCCTTACTCAAAATAATTTAACCCAAAATACCATTACTCAAAATCCTTTGGCTACTTATTCTGTATCAACATTAAATAAAAATATACCACTAAAAACTAATGCAACTACTAACAATAGTTTTACTTATGGTATTAATCATTCTAATTCATTACCTAATAATAATTCTCATAGAACTTCAATTATACATTCTTCTTCACCAACAAATAATTTTCTTTTAAGTTGTTTAAATTCAAATCCATCTTCATCACCAAATCCATCTCCATCTTCAACACCACTAACAATAACACCTCCTTCTGCAGCAAATCATACTCCTTCACCAAGATCTCTTTATACTGTTTTACCAAATTCTACAAATACTTCAAATCTTTATAATCCTTTAACAGCAACAGCTCTTCCTACATCAGTACTTAATCAAAATAGATTAAGAAATATTTCAATCCCTTCAAATGACAATAAGAATTCAACAACAAGCACTAATATCACTATTAATACTAATAATATAACTTTTAATGCTACTCCTCATAATGGAAATATTCATTCCTCAGTTTCTTCAAATTTATATATCACTGATCCTAATAATCAATCAATTACAAATATATATGGACAAACAACAGCAAATGATGCAGACCTTATTAAAAATCAATCTCCTGATGCTAGTTTCCAAAATACTAATCCATGGCTTTTAGAATTTCAACCTATGACATCTCATTTAGGACGACAATATCCAAATTATCATATAAATTCTATCGAACATTCAACCATGGAACCTTTTAATAGTAGTCAAACAACAACAAATACTTCTCCAACTCTAACTAAAGGAAATATAAATCATCCATCATATTATTATATCTAATAATAATAATAATAATAAAGAAAAAAGAGAGGGGAAGGAATAATAAAAATAATAATGATAATAATAATAATAATAATAATAATAATAAAAAGTTAAATAACAGATAAAATAAATAAATTGTAATAAAATATAAATGAAATGAAATAGAATAAAATAGAATAAAATAGAATAGAATAGAATAGAATAGAATAGAATAGAATAGGGTAAAATATATTAAATTTTTTTTTATTATTTATTTTATTTATTTATTTTATAATATTATATTATTTTATTTTGTTTTATTTTATCTTATTTTATACCTTTATCTTTTGTTTTATTAATTTTTTAATTTATTTTAATTTATTATTTCCAAAAATTTCACATAATATAATTTAAATATATATAAATTAATATTATATATATATATATTTAATTGTAAAATATTCATTAAGTAAAAATCCATTCATTCATTATCAATTTATCAATACAATTTATCCATAAATATTTTATTATTTTTTTTTTTTTTCAAATATAATATAATATTAATCATTAATTTTTTCTCTATTTTTTTTTTTTATTAGTTTTACTTTATAAAAGACATATAATTTTTTTTTCTTATTTTAAATCATAATTTATTATTTCATATTTATTATATTATATTAAGTTCTTATTTTTTTTTTTATTATATTTTTTAATTAAAAGCAAACAGTAGTGAATAGTTATTTAAAAGTGATTTAAATATTACATAATAATAATAATAATAATAATAATAATAATAATAATAATAATAATAATAATAATAATAATAATAATAATAATAATACAATATATACAAAAAGTAAAGGAACAAAATAAAATAAAAGAATAAAAAATAAGCATCATAAAATTTAAATAATATATATGCTAATATTAAATAAATGATTTTTTTATTTATTTTATTTAATTAGTTTTGTTTATTGTAAGCTTTATAAATTTTTATAATTAAAACTAGTAAAGTTATTTTATTTTATTTTATTTTATTTTATTTTTATTTTTATTTTTTGTTATGTTATGCAAAAGAGATGAAATATCATTTGATATTCAAAAAAAAAAAAAAAATATTGCCATTATAATAGTACAGAATCACATTTTTGGAATAACCTACATTTCGATAATAAGGAAAAGAAAATAATGACTTTTCTTTATAAATGTTTATATCTATTTTATTGTTTAAAGAGAAGTTAAGAAATTCTAATAAAATATTTTCTTAACATAATTAGGTATAAAATTTTTATAACTAGCCATATTAAATAAAAAAAAAAATAAAATAAAATAAAATAAAAAAAGAAAATAAATAAATAAATAAACTAAAAACAATGAAAGAATTTTTTTCTAGCTAGAGAAAGAAAATATTAATTCCTTTTATAAATATTAAAAAATTTTTAACCTGTAAATAAAATATAAAAAGTATAATATATATGGATTTATTTTATTATAATTTTACTAAGCAATTTTTTATTTATTAAAAGCTTGTACTATAAAATAATACAGTTAATTTATTTACATATTTATTTATTTATTTATTTTTTATTTATTTATTTAATCATTTATTTATTTATTTATTTATTTATTTATTTATTTATTTATTTATCTACTTATTTATTTATTTGTTTGTTTATTTATTTATTTATTTATTTATTTATTTATATATTAATTTATTCATTTTATAATATATATAATTAAAATTTATAATAAAATTTATATTAAATATTAAATTAAACTTTTATAATTTTATTTAATTAAATGTTCTTATATCATATTCATTTTAATTGAGAATTACTTTTTTTTTTTTTTTTATTTTTGTTAAAATTAAGTTATACTCTTCATAATTATAAATATTTAATATTTAATATTTTATTTTTTTTTATTTATTCTATAAAAATTTCTATATTCAATAATTATTATTAAAAAAAAAAATTAATTACTTTTAAATATTCAATGTTATATAAAAATCTGGATGATGACTACATTGATAATGAAGATGATATTTTTAATTTCTCAAGGATAAATGTAATTTTTTGTATATTATATTTATATATACTTTAATTTTTAATTATTATTTTATTATATTTTATTTCATTTTATATACTCTATAATATAATATATCAGCATTCAAGAATTTTTTCATTAATATTAAATTTTTTAAAACATAAAAAATATTTTTTTTCTTCATTTTTTTTTTTTTGATTGTTAATTCATACTTTATTTTTTACCAATTATTATTTATAAAGCAAAGAAATAATAATAATGAAGGTCCAACCACCCCTCATTTTCAAAAACTTAATAAAGAAATTAATAACTATGTTAAAAGACAAACCCCTTCCAAACAAGATATTGATTTATCTATCAATGATCCTACTTATACCTATTCAATATTCACAACTCCTTTAGCAAAACAAACAGCAGAAAAATTTGGAATGACAGTCACAGAATCAAAAAATAGAAAAAGAAGATATTCTGCTTCTTCTTTATATGCTCATAAAGCTAATTTATTTGTTACTCCTAAAAAAACACAGGAAAGAATGAATGTTTTAATGGATGGTAGTAAAACTGTAAGTTATATACGTTATAATAATAATAATTATTCAAATAATACTCGTTTAATAATGAAATAGATGATGAAGATGAATTTGAAATGGAGGAAAGTAATTCACCTTTTAAAAAACAAAAATATATAAATAAAAATAATGAAGATGTTTTAACGAAATCAACATCAATTTCTTCTATTAGTAAAAATTCAGAAAATAATTCAATGCAAACTTCATCAACTAACATTATATCTTCTACTTCTACTTCTAATTTAATTTCCAATGTAAATAATACCAATTCATCTATGAGTACTTTAAATATTAAAAATAAAGAAGATATATATGTCACACCAAAAAAATCAATAGAAAAAAGAATTATTAATGATGGTAGTAAAAGTGTTAGTTATGCTAATAAAAGTTATAATTATAATTTACCTACAGCTTCAACATATGGTAGTAGAAGCGTTAATTCTATTCAAAGGTATAAATATAATTTACCAGTAGAGAAAAGAACTTCCAATGGAAAAAATACTTATTATCAAAATTTATTTGATAAAATTACAAAAACAAGAGTAAATGTTGCTAATAAATATATGAATATGAATATAAATAATAATAATAATAATCATTCATTAAAGGATGATTCAGTGGTCTTAACACCAACAACTTCAAATTCTTCTTCTATTAGCAAACGTTATAATAAAGAACAAGATAAAGGTATTTTTTTTTTTTTCTATTATAAAAACTATTATTTATATAATATTAATATATTAATTTATAATAATAATAATAATAATTTATTTATCAAAATAATAATATATTTTCATTATTATAATCATATGATTCCATTATAATTAATGTATTATTATATAATAATAACGTAATTAATTATGTGTAATATGAAAATGAAATAGAACAATTAATAGATAATAATAAAGAAAATAATGATATTGAAAATATTAATATTATAAATCCTTCTATCACAAATAAAACTTCTTCTAATAAATCTAATGATAAAAATACCAATATTAATACCAATACTATAGATAATAGCAGTGCCACTACTAATAATACCAATAATTCTAATACAAATACAAAACTATCTAATGTAAAGAAAACAGGAGGATTTGATCAATTTAATTTTGTATCTTTACTTAATAGTGACACACCAACACCAATACCGACCAATATAAATGTTTCAGATTACTTATCAAATGATGATAAAAAATTATCAACTTCTAAAACCAAAAATTCAAAATCAAGTACTTCTATTAATTTATTGAGAAAATATCATTCTATTAATTTACCTTTATTAGATAATGATAATTCAGTTACGCCTACCAAATCTTCCAATTTAAATTTAAGTAAAAATAATAATAAAAATAAAAATGATAATATAACAAAAGAAAATGATAAAAATGATAATAATAATAATAATAATAATAACGATAACGATAACAATAATATTCTTAATCCACCAAATATTAATATTCATGAAATAATGAATGAAGAATATGATTTTATGAATGATACCATTACACCTACCAAACATTCAAAGAAATCAAGTATACCATTATCATCACCTTTAATTACATCTACTAGTGTCACAAGAAAATTAGGAAATATTGTACAAATTGGTATTCCAGCAAAAGAAATTAGTCCAAGTCATACTGTTATTAGTACGACAGTTGGATCTAATAAAATGAGTGAAAAAAGGAAAAATAAAATTTATAATAATAATGATAATGATAATGATAATGAAATTAGTATTAGAAATAGAATTAATGTTAATAATAGTGAAAATCGTCGTAGTAATAATAAAATTCGTAATAATCGAAATCAAAATCAAAGTCAAGATTATAATCGTCGACTTAGTAGTGGAAGTAATATAAGTAATAAAAGTAGAAGTTCGAATTTAAAAAGAAATGGTGTATTAACTGAATTAAAAAGAAAAATAGATCCTCTTACAGGTATTATTTCAAAACTCGAAGTTATAGAAGATCCTGATACTGGTGAAACAACTAGAATTATTACTGCTTATGATCCGGTAACTGGTAATAAAACAGAAACTAAAACTATTACTACTACTACAACAACTATGACAACTACAACTCAGTCAACAACAACAAGAAAAACAACAACATATGATAAAGAAGAAATTGACAATGAGGATGAAAATAGGTATATTAATGGAGAAGATGAAGATGAAATAGAAAATCAATATATATATAATAATTATAAGAGGAGAATGATGGAAGAAGATGAAAACGAAACAGAATATGACTATGAAACGGAAACAATTGGTGGTGGTATCACTGATGAATCTATTAGTTATTACAATGAATCTGAATTAGAACCAGAATCATCTGAATCTCATAATATTTTTACGAAATATTTAAAGAATGATACCCTTCATGAGCAATCTATTAAAAATAATAGTACTACTAAAAATCTTTTGGATAATAATAATAATAATAATAATAATAATAATAATAATAATAATAATAATAATGATAATAATAATAATAATAAAAGTTCTTCTAGATCAAAAATTTCTGATAGTTTAATTAATAGAACCACATTTGATCCTGATATTATGATAACAACCCCTAAAAATAAAAAATTAATAAGAGAATATCAAAAAAGAATTGGTGCTTCCTCAGTTCCTTCTTTACCTCATAAGAAAAAATTTAGATTAGAAGAACCTTTTTCATTAGAAATTCCACCTTTTACAGTATATTCTAAAGGTACACGTAATCGTAATAATAACAAAGATCTTACTACCGATAAAAATAATGGCAGCATATCCAATTCATTTAATTTTATACCAAAAATTAGTAAACTTTCCTTATCTAATATTAATTTTAATAAATATAATGATAAAAATTTACTATCGAATTATTCTGTAACAAAAAATAAATTGGATTTATCAACATTAAAAAAACAATATAAATTAGAGCAAGAAATTAATGATACCTTATTAAATGATAAAAAACCAAAATCAAAAATTGCTGAATGTGAAGAAGCTATTGGTAATCTTATTTCTAAATGGACAAAAGAAAAAGAAGAAAAAGAAGAAGGTGAAGATGAAACAAAAGAAATTCAAGATAAGGATCATGAAATTATGTTAATAAATAATAAAAATATAATAGAGATACGAGAAGAAATTCAAAAAAGAATTGAAAAAAATAAAAAATTAAATGAAGAAATTAATAATCAATCTCTTCAATTTAATAAAAACTTAGCTCAACAAAGTAAAGATAAAAAGTTTAATGATATCGAAATAAGTAAGTTTTTTTTTTTTTTTTTTTTAAAGAAAAAAATAATAAATAAAATATTATTTTAATTTTGCCAATAAATAAAAAAAAAATTATAAACTAATAATATATTTTAATTTATTTATCTACTTGAAAATAATTGTTATATATATATATATATTTATATATTATATTTTTTTATTTTTATTTTTATTTTTTTATTTTTTCACTTACATTTTATTAATTTATTAATTATTATATTTACTTTATATAAAATTTTTAACAATAAATATTTATATATACTAGATATAATCGAAGCAGATAATAATGATAATGAAGAAAAAGTGATAGAAATATTAGATGATCAACAATCCTCAGAAAATAATAATTTAAAAACTTCAAAGCATAATTTACCAGATTTTATTTTTTCAAATAGTATGAGTACACCTTCCAGAATTTCATCTCATGAAATTTTATCCTCTAAAAAAAGTTCTCAATTAATTCAACGATTACAAGATGATTTTATTAAAAGTCATAAGAATACACGTAGCCCAGCAATTGATTTTTCATCTTATTTATTAAACAATAAAAAGCAAGAATCAAATGAAGATATGGATTTAGATTCAATAAAAATAGATAAAAATCAAAATCAATTAGAAGATCAAGAATTATTACTTTTATTATCTAAATCATCATTAAAGGAAAAAGAAAAAGAAAAAGAAAAAGAAAAAGAGGATGAATATGAAAAAGAAAAGAAAGAAGAAAAAGAAAATGATGTAAACATAATTTCTTCAACTACAAACTCAGCGGTTGTTACTAATTCTGATTCTGATTCAAATTCAAATTCAAATTCAAATTCACTTACATTAATTAAAGGTTCTCCTTCTAAAAATAATACTTTAAATGAAAAGAAAGAAAATCAAATAGAAGAATTAAATTCTAATCAAGAACAAGATTCTTCAACTGTTATTAGTAGTATAACATCATCATCTCAAAAATTCAATACAGAAGTTAATAATGAAAGTAATAATAGTATAAATAGTAACGATTATGATAAAAACTTTAATAATAATAACTACAATAATAATAGTAATATAGAAAGTGATAATGATTATGACGATGATACAGTTAATATTGATATTAAAATGGATGAAAATTTAGAAGTTGAAATTATAGATAAAAATTCAGATATAAATGAATCATCACTTTATAATAATACACTTTCTAGTAATAATAATAATAATAATAACATGACAGAAAATCAATCATTTTCTATTTTTTCAACGCCTATTGAAATAGAGGATGAAATTATTAAAAAGGATGAAAATACATACGAAAATGAGAATGAGAATGATAATATAAATGAGAGCAGAAATAACAGTGAAAAAGAATTAAAAGAATTAAAGATTGAAAATGATAATGAACCTCAAAAAATTAATCAAATTAAAATGAAAGAACAAGAAATAAATGAAGAAAATGATAATGATAAAAATAAGGATAAGGATATGGATATGAGTATAGATGAAAATAATGATACTGAAGTTGATGATAATGATGTTATAATTATTCACCTTGATAAAAGCCCAGGTAAATCACAAAATACAAATTCTTCCAATGTAACACCAAAAAGGGATAATAATCAACTTCAAATTAATAATCGTTCATTATTTTTAGAAAATAGTCCTTTAATGAATAAATCTTTAAATATGTTTTCACAAAATAAAGAAAGATTAAATTCACCAGATATTCCTCTCATAAATAAAAATCCAGAATCAGAAATGGAAATTGATATTATATCAGTAGGTGGTAGTTCAAATGATAGTTTTAGCTTGATACAAGAAAATGGAAAGGAAAAAGAAATAAAGGAAAATGAAGATAAAGCACAATTTAATATTCAAAATCACTTACAACAAAAAGAAAATAATGATAATAATGAAAACGAGAATGAGAGTAATAATAATGATAATGAAAATAATCAAAATCTTGATTTAACTTTTACAACTACTACTGAAACTATAAATAATAATAATAATAATAATAATAATAATAATAATGAAAATATAATTAATCTTATTGATGATGATGATGACTTTAATGATTCTAATGAAGATACAGCACCTATTATTCCAAAAATTCAACAAAGTCCATTTAAAAGTAAAGAATTTGAAAAAGAAAATATAGTAAGAAATGAAAAAAAAGAAGATGTTAAAGAAATTGTTAAAAATATTAAAAATAAAATCTATAATAAACAAAGCCAAAGTCGTAATTATGATTATCATTTTAATGATAATAAAAAATTAAAAAGTTATAAAATGGATCATTCACCCTCATCTTTCAAAGTCCCTAGTAAATATTTCCAAGTTAGAAAAAATAATAAAAAGGAAGAAAAAGAAGTTGAAAAAGTTAAAGAATTAGTTAAAAATATTAGAAATAAAATTCAAAAGGATCATAGTCGTCGTATTAATATAACTCATTCAATTAAAAATATGTCAGATTCAGAAAATTCTTCTAATACTATTACAAATGATTCTCCAATAACTTCAACATCTACTTCAACATCAACACAAGATAATAATAATAATAATAACCTTCTTAAAATAAATAATTTAAAGAAAAAGGATTCGCTTCTAAATTATCATAAATCAATAACAACAACAAAAACAACAACATCGACTATTACTTCTAATACTACTTCTAATTCTGTTCAAACAGTAGAATCAAAGGAAAATAAAGTTGATGTAGATAAAAATAATTTAACAGATAGTGAAATTATTAAAATTGATTGAAGACTAAAAATTATTTTTATTCTCAAAAAAAAAAAAAAATAATTTTTTTTTTTTATAATAATTGATATTTAATAATATTTATAAAAAAATTCTAAAATTATTATTACCAGTTTTGAAAAATAATTAGTTATTAAATCTATTAAAAAAAATAGTAATCAAAATCAAAATCAATCTATAAATAATATAATAATAATAATAATAATAATAATAATAATAATAATAGTAATAATAATAATTTAAATATAAAATTTATTTTATTTCTTAAACACATAAATGATTTATATAATAATCAATTTCTATTAAATAATTTTAATATATAACAATATGTAGATTATTTAATAATCAAGATATACTGTTTCTTTTTTTTTTTTTTTTTCTTCATTATATACCAAATTTAATTATTTTATGTTTATTTATCAACTATAATATTTTCATTTTAAAATTTTTTTATTACATAATTTTTTTTTAATTTATATTTATTATTAGTTTTTCTATTTATTGCTTTTTAAAAAAAATTTTTTTTTATTATGGTTATTATTTTCTTCTTTTTAATCTATTCGACATTAATAAAAAATAACAATTTAAATAAAAATAAATTAAAAAATTACACTTAAGTTATATAGAATATGTTATTTATAAATCTAAAATTTCTATATGTTATTATTTACGATATAATTAAAACCACTAATGTAATACATAAGGATATGAAAAATTATGGTCAAAGTGATCAATAAAAATTAAAATACAAACTTTAATATATATAAAAGTTTATAATAATTAATTTTTATTAATGATAAAAAATTAATGGTCAATCGGTTAAGAATCCTTGAATTTTTTAAATTAAAATATTCTTTCATATACATATAAAAAATAATTAGGAAGAAAATACGAAAATTATTAAATTTTTTCATCTAAATTTAAAAATTATAAAAATAATAATAATAATAAATAAATAAATAAATAAATAAATAATATGTAAATATGTAATATTAATATATTATGCTTTGTATATATTAAAAAGAAATATTAAAATAAAAAAAATTATTTTTTAATAATATAATTATCCATCATATATATTATGTTTCGATTTCCGAATAATCTATTTTTTAATTATAAAAAAAATAATATTTCTTATTTGTGAGTTCCGACTAAGTAATATAAATAGAATATTTGTTTTAAAACTTTTAATTGTTGCCTAGTTTTTAATTTAAAAAAAAAAATATTATTATATCCCAAAAAATTAATAAAATATTTTAATAAAAATATTTTTAAAAAAATAAAATTCATTTTTTTATATTAAATACATTAATGTATTTATCTGTAATGTATTAAAGATTCCATTTACTTAACGCTGATTAAGTTAAATATTCCGATTTATTTTAATAGAAGTTTTTATATAATTAATTGTATTACATATAAATATATTGATTAATACTTAAATATATATAAAAATAAATAAAAAGAAAGAAAAAAAATAATAATATTTTTTTTATTTATTTCATTCTTTTTTTTTTTTTATCACATAAATAAAAAATAAAAATAAAATAAATTGTAAATATTTTGTATATACATATATATAATTTATCGAAATTATTCTTATTTTTATTCTTATCTTTATAATAAATTAACAATATATATATTATTTATTTAATTATTAACAATATTATTATAATTCTTATATATATATATACTTTTATATTTAATAACATTAAATTATTTTCAATTAATTTTAAACCTAATTAATTCAATAAAAAATTCTTCAATTATATAAAAATTAAAATTTCAACATTATAACATTAATATATAAATAATAAAAAATCAGAAAAAGAAATGTCTTCATTTCTCCAAACTATTCCAAATGGCACATTTGGATTAAAAAAAACAAGATTAATTTCTTCCCTTTCAACAAAAAATCCTTTAAATAATGTTTTATATAATAAAATAAAATTATCCAATTCTTTACATTTAGGTAAAAACTATATTTATATATTTTTTCTTCTTAACTTTTTATATAAGTATTAATTAAATAATATTTGCACCAAAAAGAATAAAACATTTTACAAAAAGAGAGAAAACATCTTAATTATTCAAATATAATTATTTAATAGTATAAAGAATTTTTAAATTATTATTCTAAAATAATAAAATAAAAAAAAAAAAAAGAAAAAAGAAAAGAAAAGAAATTTTATAATAAAATCAACAGAAAAAATAATATTTTAAAATATTTAAAACTGTGATATATGATATATTATCATTTTTAATTATTACTATAATGCTAACCACTGAAATATTTATTATAAGGAAAAATTATGGTTAAATATGAAAAATATAATATAGAAGATTAAAGAACATTCCTTTTATATTAGCAAATTTTTAAAAAAAAAAATAAAATATTCTCATAAAATATTATTTTACTACATTAATACAAAATATCAATTATTATTTTGTTAATGTATACAATAATTTATGTATAATTATGTATAATCCATAGTATATATTGAAAAAAAAAATTATTTTTTTTTAAATATTATTATATTATCAACTTTGATTTTAATTAAATTAAATTTTAATTTAATTAATTAATAAATAATATATTAAGAATATATTTATTTTTCGATTATTATATAAACTAATATAGTTTAATTGATTAAACATTTTAAATTAATGAATAAACTAAACATATAAAGGATTAAAGAAAAGATGATAATTTTAAAAATAATTTTATTCTTCATTATTATACTAAAAAATTTATGATATATATATTATGATTACATAATATTTTTTTTATTTATTATTGGAGAAACTTATTAAATTGAATTATTAATTTTATTCTATTATAAATAAAATAATTTACTAATATATTTCCATATAATAATAAAATATTTTATACAATATTATAAATACAGCAACAGAAGCTTCATTAAACAAAATCAGATTAAATTCAGATACTAACTTAAATAGTTTAAATAACCAAAGATTTATGGCAACAACGTCCGAATCAAAAAAATCTGTTGCTAATGAATTAAAAGAAAAATTATTCTATAAAAGAAAAAATACAGGTTTAACTTTCAAAGACGAAGAAATTAAAGCTGCTGATGAATACAATGAAGATTACAAAGAATTTTTAGCTAATTCTAAAATTGAAAGAGAATTTGCTTCCAATGCTATGGAAAGAGCTAAAGCTAAAGGATTCAAAGAATATACTCCAGGCATGAAATTAAAATCTGGTGATAAAATTTTTGTTAATAATCGTGGTAAAGCTGTTATTTTAGCTATTATTGGTGAAGAACCAGTTAAGGAAGGTGTTCACATTTGTGCTGCTCACATTGATTCTCCACGTCTTGATCTTAAACAATGTCCATTATATGAAGATAATGAAATTGCTCTTTTTAAAACTCACTATTATGGTGGTATTAGAAAGTATCAATGGGCTGTTATTCCACTTGCTCTTCATGGTGTTGTTTACAGAAAGGATGGTTCTGTTGTTCAAGTTAAAATTGGTGAAGATGAAAAGGATCCAGTATTCTGTGTAACAGATCTTTTACCACATCTTGGTCAAGAACAAAATAAACGTTCTTTAGCTGAAGGTATTAAAGGTGAAGAATTAAATGTTGTTGTTGGTTCTAGACCATTCCGTGATGATGATGCTAGTGAAAGAGTTAAACTTAATATCATTAAACTTTTAAATGAAAAATATGGTATCATTGAAGAAGATTTCCTTTCTGCTGAATTAGAAGTTGTTCCAGCTTTTAAACCACAAGATGTTGGTTTCGATCGTAGTTTAGTTGGTGCTTATGGTCAAGATGATAAGGTTTGTAGTTTTGCTTGTCTTAGAGCTATTCTTGATATTGATACTGTACCAAAGAAAACAGCAGTTGTATGCTTAGCTGATAAGGAAGAAATTGGTAGTGAAGGTAATACTGGTTTAAAATCTTCCTTCCTTAAATACTTTATTCATGATATTGCCGAAGAATTCGGATGTAAAGGAAGACATGTTCTTTCTAAATCGGAATGTTTATCTGCAGATGTTACTGTTGCTGTTGATCCAACCTTTGCTAGTGTTACTGAAAAACGTAACGCTTGTTACATAAATTGTGGTGTTGGTATTTGCAAATACACTGGTGCTAGAGGTAAATCAGGATCTAATGATGCACATGCTGAATTTGCTGGTAGAATTCGTAGTTTAATGGACAAACATGGTGTTTCATGGCAAACTGGTGAACTCGGTAGAGTTGATTTAGGTGGTGGTGGTACAGTCGCTGCCTTTGTTGCTGACCTTGATATTAATACTATCGATGTTGGTGTTCCACTTTTATGTATGCATGCTCCATTTGAACTTTCTTCTAAATTCGATAATTATAGTGCTTACAGATGTTATAATGTATTCATGAGTGAAAAATAGATAATAATAATAATATTTAAATAAATGATATTTTTTTATCGAAATTCGCAAAAAGAAAATAATTAAATATATAAAAAATAAAAAATAATTCAGTTAATAATTATAACAAAATGAAAAATTAAATAAATAAAAAAATTAAAAATAAAATTAAAAATAAAAATAAAAATAAAAATAAAAATAAAAATTTTATAAATAATGATAAAATATATCCAAAAATATTAATTATGTATAATAAAATAAAGCATATAAAAAATTTATAAATAATGATAAAACATATCAAAAAGGAATTAATTATGTATTATAAGTAAATATGTAAAAAAAAAAAAAATACACTCGTCAAAATTTAATATATTATAAATAAAATAAAATGAAAAAATAATGCTAAAAATAAAAAATAAAAAAAAAAAGAAAAAAAAAAAAAGAAATAAATAAATATAGAATAAAAATTATTAATAATCAAAATTCTTGTATATTTGCTTTAATAAAAAACTTTTTTAAATAATATAAAACAAGTATGTGTAATAACATATTGGTATATTTAAATATGTCTAATTCAAATATTAATTTTTTTTTTAATCTTTTTATAATTATATATTATTAATACATTCGTTTATATTAATTATATATTATAATATATTATTTGATATATTATTATATTTATTTTTTAATATAATTATATATACATATAAAATATATATAATAACATAAATTATTATTAAAATAATATATAAATTTAATTTATAAAAAAATTAATAACTTTTTAGTTCTATGTTAATTGGAATAATAATAATAATAATTAAATATTAATAAAAATTGTCAAGAATACTTGAGTTATTATAACTCAAGTATACTTAACAAACCGGTTACAATTATAAAGAAAATTATAATATAAAATTGTGAATATAATATGTAATAATCATGTTAATTATTTAAAATAATGAGAAAACCTAATATAAAAATTATTATTAAAAGTGTTAAAAAGTATTGAAATGTCAAAATATATGAAAAAAAAAAAAAAAAAAAACTTTTTTTTTCGAAAATTTTATAAATTTCTTGTAGTTTATACTTTTCTCTTCAAAAAATATTAAATAATATAAAATAATAATTTATCATTAATAATTATTATTTAATTATTATTTAAATACATATATATATCATTATATATATAATACATATTTTAATTACAAAAAAACTGATAAATAATTAAATAA
>MCFG01000593.1:0-25553 GCA_002104895.1 Anaeromyces robustus | reverse complement strand
TTCGACGTCGAGACTCTTAGTATATTTATATATTTTATATATGTACTTAATAATAGGTCTAGTCTACAAGACCCATATTCGAACAGTGGTAGTTGAAAATCTATTTAATATATTTTTTGATTTTAAAATTTTGAATTTATTTAATCGAATAATACCGTTTAAATTATGTATTTCTAATTTTTGTATATTTAAAGTAAACGAAACCGTTTGTACCAATGGTGTATTCTCCATTCGACTTAGTGATGATTTTCCTCATTATAAAGCTAAACGTATAAAATTTTTTTATTATATTTAACAGGTAATAGATTATGTTCATTAAGCTCTTTATTAAAATCAGCTAGAAATTTAAATATATTAGATATATATGGAAATATATTTTTTCATAATTACAATATTTCAGTCCTGAAGTAGACTAATACTTGATGAAATAATTAAATTGATTACTAAAAATAATAATAATATTGTGACACTTTCCCTACTAAAAAATAATAAATTTACTATTGAAATTTTTTTTTAAAGTACATATATATTGATAAAATTTTATTACAATTAAACTTTTTTTATTAATTAAAATATTATTTTTATAATAATAAATGAAAAAAGACATATATTTAAATAATTTGAAGAAAATCACTTTTAATTCTAATAATAATGATAGAAAAATTAAAGAAGATTATATAAAATGAAAAATTGATTAATAAATGGAAAGGGGAAAAATAAACACAAATTCATAGCACTAGGACATAAATTATATATATTTAATTTAATAATTCTTTAATGCCTATTATATTATCATTAAATTATATATATATATATATGAAAAGAAATCATTGATAATATTTAATGGGGAGTATAAAGATAAAAGAAGTTACTTTATAATCATTTTAATTAATTAAAGTATTAAAAAAAAATTATAAGCAAATTTATAGTCATCTAATTTTTTCTTTCAAAAATTATAAAAATCAATCAAAATTCATTCCAATTGTATTTAATTCATAATTAATATTGAAATAAATAATTTTAATACTTATATTTTTAGAATTTTTAATATTTTTTTTTTAAAAAAATATCTCTTTCATATATTTTAAAATAAAGCATACTCTCTTTATTATTTTTCAAATCGTAATACTAGTGATGATGACAATTTTGACTATTAAATCAAATATATATAGAATTAAAGGGAAAAAATAATAATAATATATGTTATTTAAAAAACCTATTAAAAATTTTTTTTTAAATTATTTATTTTTATATATTCCTTTATGTAATAAATTTAAGTAGAGTTAGTTCTTACTCTGATTTCTTTACACCATCTACAGTAACAAGAATAGTTTCTAACAAACCTCTATTGAAATTTATATTAATATTGTAGAATTTGACTTCAAAGGAAACAATCTGGATATATTATATATCATAAAAGGTTATTACTTAAAAGAATTAGAATGGAATGTAGAGGAAGGATGGTCAAAAGGATATAAAATTAGAGATTGTCAAAAAATTGTTTTATTTTCAACGGCATTAGTTTCCGTTTGGAATAATGTCTCCACTAATTAAAAAAACATTAAGTAAAAAAAAATTTTTATTGGATGATTTACAAAATAAAATTTAATAAAAATTAATTATATTTTATACCACAACAATACCTACTACTTGTTTTTATAATTAATGTTATTGTTAAAATATAAATAATAATATTTGATTTAGTAATTACCTATTATGAATTACTTAATATGTATTTATATATATTTAATTATTTAATACCTTTATATTTATTTTGATATTAAAACTATTTATCAAGTTTATTAATATTTACCATTTAAAAAAATAATACAATACATGAAAAAAGGTATTTAATAAAAAAAAAAAAAAGAAAAAAGAAAAAAAGATTTCAATATCATTTTTAGAATTATTTTGCTTTTCTGATTGTTGTTGTTACTTTTTTTTTTTTTTTTCTTATTATTTAGTTCTTTTTTTCAACTTTTTTTAATATTTATAGAAACTATCATTGATTATATATCTTTTCTTCCATAAATAACTATAAAATAAAGTTTTTAAAACCATAAGTATTTGAATTTTATTAATACAAAACTTATTATTATAATACTTTATTATAAATATTAATATTGTTACAAGTTTATTTATGATTAATAATAAATTATAAACATATTTAAAGATAAATTTTATTATAAAAGGTAGTAGTTAAAGTAATATTATTAAAAATGATCAAATAAAAAATATATATTATTTTAAGTAATATTCTAATGTTTTTTTTTTTTTTATGAAACAAATTAAATATTATATTTTTTACAATTTATTAAAATTTAAAAGTGATATATCTTTTTTTTTTTTTTTATTGGTTTAAACAATTTTTTTTTCAAAATTTTTAATTATCATTATTATTATTATTATTCTGACTATTATGCCAGGTTGTCGATTCACAATATTTAATACTACTTAATTCTGAATATATTTTTTCTGGATTTATAAAATCATTATCTTGTTTTTCATTTTCTTCAACTGCCATTTCATCCTTATTTTCATTTTTAACTTCAGTATTCTTATATTCGTCTATTTCAATTTTAATACAATATATTTAACAATAATAATTTTTTAATAATAATACTAATAATAATAATAGTAATAGTAATAATAATAATAATAATAATAATAATAATAATAATAATAATAATAATAATAATAATAATAATAATATATAATTATATATAAGAAATTTACATTTTTTAAACACTTTATCAATATCTAAATGAGTAGGATTATTATGTATCATTTCAAGGTTTTCAAATATAGATTTTCTAATAAATAAATAATATATAAGCAAATAAATAAAATAATAAATAAATAAATAAATAAATAAATAAATAAATAAATAAAGTTTTTATGATAAAACATAATTTTTATATTTTAACTATTAAATTTAATATAATTACAAATATAAATAATTCTTACTAACTTTATACTATTTAAATATTCTTTTGTATTTAAATTATTCATATTCTTTGGAGGAATATCTAATTGATAATCTGGATAATAATAATTTATATACTCATGCATTGGTAATACTTTAAAATATATGAATATATTATTATTATATTGTTGTTGTTATATTATAATGGAATAAGCAAAATAAAAAATATAATAAAATAAAATAAAATAAATAAATAAAAAAAAAATAGAAATAAATAAATAAATAAATAAATAAATAAATAAATAAATAAATATTTAATTAATTAAAAAAAATTTATTTCTTTTATTATTTATTTTTTATATTTTATACCATCATTAATTTCACAATTATTTAATATTGCTGTATCATATGTCCATGTTCTTGCTACATTTTTCAGTGAATAGCCACCACCACCAAGTACTAATAATGGTAAATCTAAATCCCTTACTATTCTTACACATTCACCATGACCTATATATAGTTTTATTATTATTATTATTATTTTAATATTTTAATATAAAAAAAATGAATAAGAGAAAAATAATGTAATAATAATAATAATAATAATAATAATAATAATAATAATAATAATAATAATAATAATAATAATAATAATAATAATAATAATAAATTTAAACTCCATATAAATTGTAATAGTTTTTTTTACCTTTAACTGTTAAATTAAATCCACCTAATCTATCTCCCGATATGTTATCTGCACCACACTGTAATACAATACAATCAGGTTTATAATATTCATTTGCTTTTGGAACTATCTAATTGTATATATATAATATATATATATAATATATAAATATATTTATTGCCGATTATTTAATAATATATTATAATACTATATAAATATAACTGATATATTACTTCTTCGAAAATATTTTTATACGTAGCATCATCAATTCCATCTTGCAATGGACAATTAATGGCATATCCTTTTCCTTCATCTAATCCGATATCCTATATATTAATAATATAATAAATGTTAAGGAATGAATGGAAATTAAATTATTATATAAATAAAAATAAATAATTATTTACTTCAATATGACCAGTACCAGGATATATATTTCCGTATTTATGAAAAGAAATTGTTAAAACTCTATTGGTTGTATAAAACGCTTCCTAAATATTTTATTATACATTTAAACAAAAACAAAAAATTAGAAATAATATTTCCATTTAAAAAATATTATATATATTATATATATATTCTTTGAAAAAATTATATATCAATTACTTCAACGCCATTACAATGATGTATATCCATATTAATGTATAATACTCTTTTGTGAACTCTTTTATATAATAAAAAATTAATAATTATTATTAAAAATATTAAAACTATTCTATATAGAATTTATTTTACCTTAATAATTCTAATATAGCTAATACTACATCATTAATGTAACAACATCCATTTGCTTCATTTTTTTTTGCATTGTGTTGACCACCTGCCCAATTAATTGCAATGTCAGCCTTTTTTTGATTTAACCTTGCTGCTGCCTCTGTTAAAATTAATTAAATATTATAATAAATAAATAATATATAATAGAAAAAATATTTAAAAATTAAACTTTTATAGAGTTTAAATGAAAACTAATGAAAATAATAATAAAATTGTGCTTCTTATGTAAAATCTTTTTTCCTTTTCCTTTATTGTATTTCTATATATATTTAAATATTTATTATTAGTGCAATTATAATATTAATAATTACCAATTGATGCACCAGCAATACTAGTTGCATAGTCAAAAACACCATCAAATATTGGACTATCAATACCTAAATTAACTATTTTATGTTGAATAAATTTTAATGATTATTATCAACTTATTGTTGAAATTAAAAAATATAATTTATATATATACATTTAATTAAATTGTCTGTATTTTGTTGAACTTTATCTGGTGTTATATTTGATAAAAAATTAATATATTCATCAGAATGGAATTGAGTTAATTCTAAATTTGTTGCTGGTTTAGCTTTCTATTCATTTAAAATATATTTTAATATTTATATATATTATTTTATTATTATTTTATATTTTTCTTTTGTTTTAAAAAAATATACTTATTATTATTTTATATCTTTCTTTTGTTTTAAAGATATATATTTATTATTATATAATTACCAATATATCCATTTTATAACCTAATTCATATTCAATGATAAGTATATGTGCCATACGTAAACGATATGGTTTTAAAGGATGATTTGATCCAAGGTCATGATATCCAATATCAGCTATTTTGTTAAATTAATAAAAATTGAACCGTATTATTATATATTAATACTATTTTAGATATATATAATAATAGAGTAGTCAAAAAAAAAAAAAAAAAAAAAAGAATTTTACAATTATAAAAATATGAAACTTTTTTATTCTTTTCTTTTTTAGGTCCTGCTGCTATTTCTGCTAATTGTTTTTCTGTATAATATTTTAATAATTCTTTTTGACTATCTGTTAGGTCTCTTTTAAGATACCCTTTTTCCATATGAATATTTAGCATCATTTTGAATTATTATTATTATTTTATAAATAAAAAAAATTAATATCTCTTCTATTTTATTATATAATTTTTTTTTTTGTTTTATTTTTTTATATCTACAATTAAAAAATATTTTAATTAATAAATTAAAAAATTATGTATTTTATATATAATAAAAAATATTTTTTAATTAATATCAGGTATCATACATAATTTTATGTAAAAATATAATAAACATTCTTTTATGTAATATAAAATTTTATTGAATAAATAAAATTAAACAACAAAATTTTCAAAAAATATCAAAAAAAAAAAAGAAAAAAAAAAAAAAAAGTAAAAAAGATACTATCAAACTTAAAGTAAAGATATATGAATTATTTAACGAGAAATTAAAAATATTAAAATTAAATTAATAATATAAATAAATAAATAAATAAATAAATAAATAAGCAAAGAAAATATAAAAATAAAAATATTAATAAAAAAATTAAAATAAGTAAATAAATAAATAAATAAAATTAAAAATTAAAAACAATTAATTAAAAACAAAATGCAAGCTCCACCTTCTCAAGATGAAATGGATCTTTACAATGAGTATTGGAATACTCTTTCTGGAAATTCAAATACTCAGGTGTTACCAGAAAATATTATAGTCAATTTTTATAAGGCCTCAAATTTGAATAATCAAGTAATTATATATTTTTAATTATGTGCATTTCAAAAAATATAATGTTTATATATAATAGTTAATTTTATTTATATAAACAAAAAAAGATATTTATTATTTTTTTTTCAAAAATCAAAAGACAAAACGAATTTTTTACATATAAAAAATTTTAGCAATATTTTTTTATTAATTTATTTTTTTTATTACATATTGTATAAATGTTTATATTAAAAGTGCTTAGAAGAAATTTGGAGATTGTCTAATCCAAATAATGTAAAATCAATCAGTAAAGCTGAATTTTTCCTTGGAGTAAGATTAATTGCATTAGCTCAAAAGGGTTATAATGTATCAAATATACCAATGAATATAAGTATGCATTTATTTTATATTATTTTAATGTTATAAATATTTATTGACTTTTTTTATAAAATAAATTTTAATATATCAAAAGCAATTCCTCAACCAAGGTTTATGGGATATGAAAATGTATTAATGCAATTTCAAAATAAAAAAATGCTTAAACAGCAACCAACATTTAATAATGTAAATACTCAACAAAATCTTTTACAAAGTTCCTTTATGGTTAATAATAATAATAATAGAAATAAAATCTATTCATTTAGTAATAATACGTCACCAGTAGAATGGTTTATAAGACAAGCAAAACGTATAGAATATACAAATATTTTTGAAAAATTTCAAAAGAATAATGTATTTCACCGTTAGTAAAAAAATTTTTAATCATTATTTTTATAATAAATTTTATAATTAAAAGATGTTTTATATATATATTAATAATTAATATATCAAATATAAAATAGATAAAAGTTTACAAGAATTGGTAAAGGATGAACCTGTAAATGAAAATGATTTAGATAAAATATGGTAAATATTAATATTATCATAATTAAATTTATATTATATTATATGTTAACATGCATATTATTTTATAATGATTAGGGCATTATTAGATAAATATAATATAAAAGTAATAAGAAAAGCACAATTTATTATTTTTATGCATATATTAGAAAGTTGTAAAAGTGGAGATGCTATACCAATGAACCTTCCATATTCTATTATTCAAAGCGTTGGGGCCGAAAAAGAAATGGAAGACAGAACTGTTCCAGGTAATTAAAAATAATGATAGTTTTTATTTATTATTATATTAACAATAATAAATGTAACTTATTAATTATCATCATGTATTTTCATTTTAACATTTTTTTATTAATTTCTTATTTTAACATTAAATGTAATAGCTGAATCGCCAGTTGTAGATCTGATGTCTTCATCTAATAATAATAATAATAATAATAATAATAATAATAATAATAATAATAATAAATATGATTTCTTTAAAAATACAAATAATAATAACAATAGCAATAATAACAGTTCAACTTCATTCTTTAGTAACAATGATAATAGTAATTCAAATAATTTATCATTCTTTAATAATATTAGTACAAATAATAATAATAATAATAGCAATAATAGTACATCGTTCTTTAACAATTCCAATAACAATAATAATAATAATAATAAAGATGACCTTTCTTTCTTCAGTAATAACAACAATAACAATAATAATAACGATAATAACAACAATAATAGTTTCTTTAATTCGAGTAATAAAGATGACAATAGTCAAACATCTTTCTTCAATAATAATAATGATAATAAAAATAATATTTTTTCAAATAACTCAGTGAATACTCAAACTATTAATGTTGCTACTGTTGAAGATTACACTAATTTATTAGATTATAAAAAGAAATACTTAGAAAATTTAAAATCTGATATATCAAAACTTCAAGTTAGTATTGATAATCTTAATAATAATAAATATAGTAATCCATCTATATATACAAAATTAGAGGATTTAATTCAAAACTTAAATAACGAAACATCAGAAATTAATAAATGTAAACAAAATATTCAATAAAAAGTTTTTTTTTTAATTAAAAATAAATAATATAAAAATTTTTAAGAAAGAAATATAAAATTGATTAAAATAAAAATGATAAAAAAAAATAAAATAAAAACACTATAAAATAAGTATTTTTATTTTTATACATAAATACTTATGAAATATAATAACAAATTTAATAGCATAAAATAATTAAAAAATGTTTAATAATAATTAATAAAATAATAATAAAAAAATACATTTATATTCCTTAATTTTTAAATTTAAATATTACATCTATAAAATTTTACTTTTGTAATATTAATTATTTATTTATTCATTCATTAATTAATTATTTATTTAATTATTTATTTAATTAATTAATTATTTATTTATTTATATTTTTTATATTTATTTATTTATTTAGTTATTTGCTTATTTATTTATTTATATATATATATATTTATTTATTTATTAAAAATATATTAATTATAATTAATATATTTAATTATATTAATTATATATTATTAAATTTATATTAGTTTTATAATATATTAATATTTTAAGAAACAAACTTTTTAAAAAATTACATAAAAAAATACTTTTACTTTTATTTAATATCTAAATAATTAATTTGATTTATCCATCTTACCTTTTTTTTTGTTACTACATAATTTATTATATAATATATATATTTGTTATTTTATTTTAATTTTTTTTTTTCTTTTTGTTTTCTAATGTATTAATAAAATATTATTTATTTGTTTATTTATTTATTACTCAATAATTAATTAATAAATTAATTAATTACTATTATTTATTACAATATATAAAGTATACCATTAAATGAATATTTTTAATTCTTTTTAACAAATTATAATACATTTTAAAATTTAAAAAGCTGTTATAATTTTTTTTTTGTAATATAATTATATAAAAATAAATGATAAATATCCAACAAAATAATAATAAATACAGTAAAAAAATAAGGGAAAACAAACTAAAATAATTATATTGAAAACATTTTTATAAAAAGTACATCATATATACTATTATATATTATAATAATATTTACTAACTTATTATAAATAGTAGTTTATATTAACGAAAAAATTAAAAATTCATTAAAATAAGAACATATATTACATCACATGGCACCAACTATTCTTATTCCTAAAGGTATATATATTTCATACAAATTAATAAATAATAAAATCTATGGTTTCTTTTTTAGACATATTAATTTAATTTTTATTATTATTTATATAAAGATGTTTATATTGCTCTTAACGAAAGCATCAATGATAAATATTATCAAGCAATTTTATATGGATTAAGAGAAGAATGTGATAATAAAAATATAATAGTTCATATAAAAGTAATAAAATATTAATAAACCAATAATCATAATATAATTTTATAAAAAAAAAATTATATTTATTAAATAAAAAAAATATTTTATTATAATCAATACAGGGATTTATTCCAATTGGATTAAAAAATTCCAATTTAAATACAATTATATCTTCATTACTAAATAATAATGGACAAACAATTATTGGCTGGTTTTCTGTATATTTTTTTTTAAAAATATATATATAATTTTTTTTTTTTCAATTTTATAATTTTTTAATCATTTTATATATTTATATTATATATATATTTAGAATATATCGAATAAGTATATACTTTCCAAAAGAAAGGAAAATAATACTTTTGAAAATATACTGCAAAAATTTTCATCTAAAAATTTTGAAAATATATACACTCTTATTTTAAATTCAATTTTTATTAATTCCATTAAAATGAAAAAAAGTAAATATTATACGGCTTAATTTATAAAACCATTAAAAAAATTAGTATATATATTAATTAGTTATATAATGAATTTTATATTATATATAGTATGTAATCAGGAAATAATTAATCAAATAGCAAAAAAAGCATGCCCAATATTACAAGATATTATAGGAATATGTTTTGTTTCAGGTATATAATGTGATAATAGAGATGATTTTTAGTTTGAAAGTATAAAATTTTATAGTTACTGTTCTTTAACATAATTTATTGTTTTAATTATTTTTAAAAAGATAATATATATGCATATCATACACAAAATATTGGTATTAAAAATATCATAAACAATATTACTGAAAATATCATTCTAAATTATGATAATCCTGTTTCAGATGGAAACGTTGATTTAAATTTTAAAAGAAAATCTTCAATAAAAAATGAACTTACTTTCTCAAAAGATAGTCCATTATCTATTATTAACCAAAATATGAAAAAAAGAAAAAATGAAATAGACAATAATAATTCTAATAAAAAAGTAACTTTTAATTAATAAATAATAAAAATTTTAATATTAATATGTTCAATAAATATTAATAATTGTATTGATATAAATTTTTTATAAAGAAAAAAATTATTAATTCAGTAAATGATATTCAAAAAATTCCTGTGTCAGAAATTAAAATACTTTATGGACAGTCATCAGAATATTTAAATTCATGTATTAATAAATCAAGGTAAATTATAAATTGTATTAAATGTTTTTATCTAATTAATAAAATATTTATTTAATACCATTCATATTAAATAACAATATTAAATAATTTTTGTTATAGTTTACAATATTGCACAGATTATGATGAAATTTCATTCATGAGTCTTCTAAATCAAGATAATAACTTTGAAGATCAAAAATTAAAAAAAGTAATAGAGAAAAATCAAAATTGTTTCCCTCCAGATTCAATTATTAAAAAAGAAAAAATGATATCAGATTATGTAACAAATGTCATCGGAAAAAAAATTAGTTTATATAAAGAAGCATGTGAAGAATATGAAAATATGGTAGAATATCTATTAGCCATAGAATATGCAATAAATAATTTTTCAGAAGAAGATACATCAGAAAAATTATCAATAAGTTCAACAATAGCGAGTACTAAAATTGGATCATCACATATGAATAAAAATGAAAAATCTATATTAAAATTAAATAAAAATTTACAAGAAGAAATTAATAAGATTAAACAGGAAGAAAGAAATTCACTTATAATGTCAAGGCATAATAGTAATGAGATATCTAATAAAAGTAATGAAGAAGTACATAAAAAGAAAAGATTTAGATCCATATCAAATCCCCCTGTTCTATCACCAGAAGAAATTAAATTTACACCAAGTAATATTTACTTTTTATATATTATTTTGAAATTTTATAGTTATTAAATATAAAAAATTACATAAATATAATTATATAAAAAATTAGTAAAATTTAATAATTATTATTATATTATTTATACATAAAAATTATAATATATATATTCTTTTTAAATTATTGTTATTGCAATAATTATTTATTTATTAATTAATTTATTTATTTATTATTATTATTTATTATTTATTATTATTATTTATTATTATTTATTACTATTATTATTATTATTATTATTATTATTATTATTATTATTATTATTATTGATACTGATACATAGAAAAAATAAAAGTAGAAATGGATAAGAATGATAATATAACAATTTCACCATCAGAAAAGCACAAATTAAAATCAAATCTTCCATTAAAAAAATCACAGGAAGTATTAAACAAAGAAGATATCAATATCAACAGTAAAAATAATAATGAAAATAATGATATAGAAAGTGAAGGTGAAATAATTGAAAATACACAATCTAGTACAAATGATGAAGAAGAAAATAATGACACATATGATGAAAATTCAGATCCTGAACTTTTGGATAGTCTAGTAAAAGAAATTGAAGGTGAATTAGAAAGTGAATCCAACGAATTAATAAATAATACTAAAAAAGATAAGGACGATTCTCCAATGAATATTAAAGAAGAAAAATTAATTAAAAAAGAGAATAGTATAGTTACAATAAAAAAGAAAGAAAATTATAAAATTGAACCAATACATCCTAAAGAGAAAGAAAAGGATAAATCAAAAGAAAAAGAAGATTCTTCTCCAATTAAAGAAAGTCAAGTAGAACTTAAGAATAATTATTCATTTGAAAATAAAGAAAAAGAAAGAAAGAAAGAAAATAAATCTTTGGAAATTAATAATACAGTTAAAAATAATTCAAATGAACAATCAGCAATAGAAATTAATAATTCATTATCCTCATCAAATGAAATAAAGAAATTTAATGAAACACCAGTAGTAAATAAGTTAGAAAATAATAATAATGAAAATATAAAATCTTTAACAAAATCCAATCAAGAAGATATCAAAAATGAAACACATAATAAAACCATTGAAATTAAATCCAATAATATTAATAATAATCATATAAATAAAAGTAATGATACTTTAAATATAATTAATAATAAGAATGATAATGTAAATAAAACAACCGTAACAACAGCAGATGATAAGAAACAAGAAAATTCAGTTAAAAATATAAATGATGAAGAAAAAGAAGCAAAGATAAATGTATCTAATGATGTCAATAAAATAGTCGAATCTAAAGAAAATATTAAACCCCAAGAAAAAATAAAAGATGAAGAAAATAAAGAAACAAATGTTTCGACTGATAATCAAGAAAATATGGAAACTTCAACACAAGAAAAAGCTTTAAGTGAAAAAGATTCTATAGTATCTGATCATATTAAAGATACAACAGATATATCTATGGATAGTAATGATAAAAATGAAAGTAATGAAAAGTCAAGTTCTGTTAGTGAATCAAAAAGTTTAATTAGTAATAAATCAATGAATAAATCTATAACAAAAAAGAGAATAGGGCTTCGTGAATATGGTATGAGAATGGCTCAAAAAAAGACAAACGATGATAAAGATTCAAAAAGTGAACGTGATAGTATATTAAAATCACCGATATCTATACTCACTAATACATCTACTTCATTTAAACAAGATTTATTACAACAGGATAAATTATTATTTTTAGAACCTGAAAATATTTTAGAAGAAAAATCAAATAGTAATTCAATATCCTCTACTATTTCATTACCTAGAAATTCTTTACCGTTAATGGATATTGATAACGATAACTTAAGCAATAACAGCCGATCTACTTCTCCAACTCTTATGAATATGAATAAAATCGATGATGTTAAAATGATTGATAATATAATGAAAAAGAATAGTAAAAGTAGTATAGATGAAATGAATGAAGAAGAAGAAGGAGAAATAAGAAGTAGTGATGAAGAAGACAGCAATACAAATAATAAATTAATAAAAGTATCAGATAAAAATAAGCCAAAACGAAAAATGTATACTTATCCAAATTATTCATCCGAACATTCTTACTTTCCAGTAGATTATGGTACTGAAGAAATATACGGTATTACTTTAAGTAAGCCTGTTCGACAAGATATTGATATTGAACTTGAAAAGGAAATTAAAAGTGAAAAAGAGAAGGATAGAGAACGTTTTGAACGTTACAAAGAAAATGAAATTTCAAATAATAAAGGTATATATTTAATATAATATGAAAAGCTTTTGACTTTTTTTTTTTTTTTTTCTTTAATTATTTATTTTAATAATTTTATTATTTTTTTAAATCACATAATTGTATTTATTAATATTTAATTATTAATTTTCCTATATACTTAAAAAATTTTAAAAATATAATAATAATAAATAAAATTAAAGGATTATTGAAAGATAGTTCATTAAAAAATAGCATATCTAATGGAATCAATTCACCTCATATGTCACCAATATTACAAAGTAAGTCAACTTTATTATCACAAAAATATATGGAAATGAAAGCAAAAAGTTCTTTGAATTTAGTAAAAAATCAAAATGATATCAAAGATGAAAAATTACAAGGAAATCCTTTAATAGGAAATATTAGTAATGAAAATAATTCTAATACAAATGTTGAATCACAAAATAATAATAAAAGCGATAATGTTGTTGAGAAAAGTAGCAATACGTTATTAAATAATAAGGAAGGTAAAACAGAAAATACTAAAAATGATATTAATTCAGAAAAAAATAATAAAATAAATATGGATATTAAATCAATTGATAATTCAAATGAAAAATTAAAAGAAGAAAAAATTACTAATACAGCACCCGGTAATGAAAATGAAAATAAGTCAAATAATAATCATAATGGAAACAATTCTTTAAATTCTAATGAATTTTCATCCAATTATACCAAAAATCCACATCTTCGTGACTATCGAGATCAAAATAATTATAGAATGGGAAGAAATATTAGAGGTAATAAAGATAACAGAGATTTTAGAGATATTAGAGGCTCTTGGGATAATAGAGATTTATATCGTGGAGATTATTATGATCATGATTATGATTATGATTATGAATATAATTATGATTATGACTATCGAACAAATGATCGGGAAAGAGATAGAGAACGGGAAAGAGATGATTTAAGAGATAAACGAGATTACAGAGACTATAGAAATATTAGAGACTATCGTGAACGTAATTATCGTGATTCTCGTGATTTCAGAGATAATAGAGGTTTTTATCATTATAATAACTCAAGAGATATAAGAGATCCAAGAGATATAAGAGACCCAAGAGATCTAAGAGATCCAAGAGATATAAGAGACCCAAGAGATCTAAGAGATCCAAGAGATCTAAGAGACCCAAGAGACCCAAGAGATCTAAGAGACCCAAGAGATCTAAGAGATCTAAGAGATCTAAGAGACCCAAGAGACCAAAGAGATCCAAGAGACCAAAGAGATTTAAAAGATCTAAGGGATGTACGAATTGAACATCGAAATTCTACTATTAGTGAAGTAAAAGATAATAAAAATTATTTAAGTGATGCTGCTTATATTAATACCAATAATGATAATAAAAATAATAATAATAATAATGATTCAAAATTAACAAAAGACACATCTTTAAATAATGAATCTGAAAATTTAAGTAGTCATAGCAATAGTAGTAAAGTAAAGTCTAATCCATTAAATACAAACGATAATAATTCTTTTTCATACTCACCAACATCTACAATAAATAATAATAGTAATAATAATAATGATCAATCAAATCCAAAAAACTCAGAATCTAATAAAAATAATTTATCATCTTCAACAACAGTAGAAACATCAGTAACTGTAAATGTAGCATCAGGAATTGTTAAGCAACAAGATAATAACCAAAATAATACAGAATTTTTAATAAAGCAAAAAACAAATGATAATGAATCTAACAATACGAATAAAGTAAATAAATCATATACTCCAATTAATAATTTAAATAATAGTTCTAGCATTGCAACACTTAATAATAAAAATAATAATAATAATAATAATGATAATAATAATAATAATAGTAATAGTAAAACTAATAGTACGGCAGATATAACTAATACTACTATCGTATCTAATGATCATAACAATGAAAATAAAAAAGATATTAATACCCAACCTTCCAATTCTAATATCTCATTCTTAAATGTAAATATAAATAAATCAAAATCAGAAGAAAAAAAAGAAACCAAAATAAAAGATATAAAAGAAACCAGTCATACAACTTCTATAATTAATTCAGTAGATCCTACAACTAAATCACAATTAAAATTCAAAAATAAAAATGAAAATTCGACTGTTAATAATAATAAAAATAATAATAGTAATCAACAAACAACTTCTAATACAACAATATCAATAGCTTCCTCTCTAAATACCAAAAATAATAAAGAATCAAATAACGGAAATGATAGTCATACAAAAGATCAAAAGCCCGAAAATGACTTATCTACTGGTAATATTAATGCAACTACTTCTTCGGCTACAACATCATCAAATAATATAAATATGAATAAAAAATATATGAATCGAAGATATAATAGCATATACGAAAGAGACTATTGGGATAATGATAATCGAATGGATTCCATTTATAATAGACATTACAAAAATAAAAATAGTCAATTAAAAAATAGTGATGATATGGATATTGATAATGATAATCTTAATGATCAAGATCTTCCAACCGAATCAATATCACGTAATGATAGAGATAACTATCGTTACCGGGATAAAGATGATTATAATAATAATAAATCTATGATGATGAACAATCGTTGGAGAAGAAACTATAATCCTACACGAGATATGCGTAATAATCTTAATATGAGAGATCGACGTATAAGAAATGATATGCGTTATTCTAGAAGAGATCGAGATTTTAAAAATAATCGAGATTTTAGAAATTCACATATAAATAATGGAGCTCAAGATGATGATAAATAATTATATTAATTTTAATTATAATTAACAATAAAAAAAACATCATAAATTAAATTAGGATAATAGTGTAATGTTATTATATATATATAATAACAGTATACTATTTCAATTTATTTACAAGAAAAAAAAAATTTTTTTTTCTTTTATCTTAATTTATTTTAATATTAAGTTTAAGATTTTACTAATGAAAATAAAAAATAAAAAAATTAATTAATAGCAATATAAAACTAAATAATAATAGTGGTTATTTATATATTTATAATTTAATTAGTTATATACTTTTTTTTTTTTTTTAATAATTGTTAATCTTATTAAAAAGATAAGAAAAAAATTTTTAATCTTTGTTCATTTTTTTTTAATTATATTAATTATATATAACAAAAATTATTCATTATATTTCATTTCATATTCTATTTGAAACATATAAATTAAAAAATTTATATTGATAAATATTATATTTATCAATAATATTACAAAAATCAATTTCATATAATAAATAAAATGCATATAAATTGTATATTTAAGAAAATTATAAAATGTTATAATAATAAAATTATTATGATAATAATATTTAAATATTTAAATATATATGTGTGTAATTTTTTAATTTTTTCTTTTTTTATTTCTTTTTTTTTTTTTTTTTTTTTTATTTTTATTTTTTATTTTTTTTTTTTTTTTGTGTATGTATTTTTACGAGAAATTTAAAAAAAAAAAAAAAAAATAAAAAATAAAAATAAAAAATTGTATACATTATAAACAAAAACCCAATCACTAAAAAAATTATTATTGGTAAATAGATAAAAAAATTTTTTTTTTATTTTGATTATCTTAAATTAAAAAATAATTAAATTAAAAATATAAAATAAAATAAATTTTTTTATCTTTTATTTTTATATTTATTATTGAAGTTTTTTATAAAATATATTTAATTAGTTTTAACTAGAACTTTATAAAAAAAGTAATAATTATTAAATATATTTATTAAAAACTAGAAAAAAAAATAAAAGTAAATAAAAATGAAATATCAATTTAATATATTAGACTAAGCAGTAATTAATAAAAAAGAAAAAAATAAAAAAGATTTTTTATGTTAAATTTCATTTTATAATAAAAATTAAAGTTTTCTTTTTTATTTCATATCAAAAATAAATTTATTATACTGCTTTCAATATAAACTACTTTTTATATCAATGTTTATATATATTATTTAATTTAGAAAGAAATATATATATAATAAATCTGGTAATTAAAAATAATAATTGTAAAAATCAAAAATTTCATATTTACTATTAATTAATTTAATTAACCTTAATGAAAATTTAATATAAATTACCAAATATCAAGTAATGTTATATATTTGTTCATTTTATTAAAAGGAAAAATCAAATATTATAAGAAAATAAAAAATGACTTCTTTAATATTATTGAATAATAAAAATCGAATTGTTAATATTAATAATATTATTAACTTTAAATGGAATATTTCAAAAAGAAATTATTCAAATTTAAATTTAACATTAAATATTAACCATCTCAATGGTTTTATAATATTGTCAAAGCCTTCCCAAAATTTTGATACTTATACCCAAAACTATAATATAATTAATTATTCTTATAGGAATTATTCAAATAATAATAAAAATGATATATATAAAGAAGATTCTTCATCTTCATTTTCGTCCCAAAATAATTTAAATGATATTAATGATATATTAAGAGATTCTATTAATATTAATGATGTGTCACATCCTCATCTAAATAATATAATAATAGAGAAACAAGAACATATCGAAAAAAACGATGCTATTTTAAATAATAATCAACATGTTGATATACCTAAAGTAGAAAAAAATTCAAATTCTTTTTTCAAAAGATTATTTAAAATGAATAAGAAAGAAGGTAAACAAGAAATAAAAATTGAAACTAAAACCGAAATTAATGTTAACGAAAAATTTACTATGTCACCTTCTTCATTATCACAACAACAACAACAACAACAACAACAACAACAAACAATTTCTACCATACCGGATATAAAAGATAATGAAACTATTAATAATAGTACTTTAAATAATGTTAATATTACACCTACAATAAAAATTGATAATAATCCATCCGAAACAATAAATGAAGTAAAAATTAATCCAATTCAGGAGAATATAAATATCAAAGAAAAAATACCAATAATTGAAAATTCAGTTTATACAAATGCATCAATTACTACATCTAATAAAGAAACGGTTAAAAAGGAAAATGAAGAAAGTGGTTTTTTAGGTTGGATGTCAACTCTTTTACATGGAAAACATAAAAATGAACAAGAACAAATAAATACTAATGTGAATATTAAGAAAGAAGAAACTATTCAAAATAATAATATCAATCTAAATACAGCAACTAGAACTACTACTACTACTACTACTACTACAACAACTTCTACTACTACTACCAGTACTACTACTGGAGCTACCACTTCTACTTCTACAACTACTGATAATAATACACAACAGCAACAAAGTAATATAAATATCAATAATACAGTATCAGCATCAAAACCCAATAAAGATTTGGAAATACCATTAAATATTATTATTAATAATGAAAAAGAAAATAAAAATTCAAGACATTTAATAAAAAATTGGAAAAATTGGTTTAACAGAAAAAAGCAACCAAAAAATAAGAATCAATTAAGTACTATGGATAATAAGTAATTATTAATATATTAATTTATTTATATAATAGTTTATTATATTATATTTATATATTTAAAAAAAAAATTAATATTTTTTATTATTATATTATTTTATAAATTTATAAAAAATATTAATAAAATTATAATTAAAAATTAAAAATTAAAACCTTAACCATATACTAATAAAATTATTAATTATAACTATTATTATTATTGTAATTGCAATATAATGAAAAAAAAAATTTTTTTTGTTTTTTAATTTATAGCGAATTAACAGATTTAAATGATGAATATAGTATTGAAACTGAATTAAGAGATATTTTAAATGATAGTACAGTAGGTAGTGTAGAAAATATTATTAATAATGCTACTAAAGGTATACTTTTACCTACTAAAAATCCATTAACCGAGCCACCTAAAGATACTTTTAGTTTCAAATTTAATAAATTATGTCATCGTATTAATCAATATTTCTTCCCACTTTCCAAAAAAATGGATGAAACCAAATTATCAAGTTCTATGAAATTAATTAATAAATTTACAAAGACTTCATTAGATGCCAGACGTATTGTTATTTTAGGGGTTCATGGTTGGTTCCCTAAACGTTCAATTCAAAAAATGGTTGGAGATCCAACAGGAACAAGTGTTAAATTTTGTCAAGAAATGGCTTATTCTGTAATAACCTTTTTTAATGATCTTGGAATGGAAATTTCTAATGAAAATGTTATTCAAATTCCATTAAGTGGAGAAGGTATTGTCGAAAATCGTGTTGATAATCTTTATAAACAATTAGAAAAAAGAATGGATGAAGTTCGTTCAGCTGATATTGTATTAGTATCTGCCCATAGTCAAGGTACACCTGTTTCTGTATTTATATTGAATCGTTTATTAGAAAATAAAGAAATTGATCCAGAACGTCAAACTATTGGTATGTTAGCTATGGCTGGTATTCATCATGGACCATTCCCAATAATGAGAGAAAACTTTATTGTAAAATTTGTTTTTAATAATAACGATGAAAAGTAAGTATTATATAATATTTATTATTATTATTATTATTATTATTATTATTATTATTATTATTGTTATTATTGTGTTGCATTATAATTATAATTATTAATATTTATTATATATTAATATATATTAATTTCTATGTAAATTTATAAACTAAAAATAATTTATATTAATCATAATATCTTTATTTTATTTTATTTCTTTTTTTTTAAAAAAAAAAAAAAAAAGTGATGTTGCTAAAGCTTCTGGTGAAGAATTATTTGAATTTAATGATCCACATGAAAAAATTACTAAATACTATCATGCTGCCTTATTTAATGTTTTAAACTCAGGTGTAAGAATTTGTGCTGTAGCTAGTTGGTTTGATCAAGTTGTACCTGTAAGTCTTCGTTTATATATATATATATATATATATATATTTATTAATATAATATTTTTTATTATACATATAAAATAAAAACATATATATTATCTATTTTTTTTTTTTTATTCTTAATGAACAATTATTAACAATTATTTAAATATTAATATTAATATATATATATATATATATTTATATATAAATTTATAAAATTCCAATTTATATATTAGTTATATTCTGCTACACTTCAAGGAATAAATCATCCAAATCTTTATAGAGCTATCTATGTTGAAAGAAGAGATTATAATGATGATTTCTTTACTTGTTTAATTGATTTTGTTATGAAATTAAGAAATCGTGGTATTAGTGATTTTGGTTTATTAGTTCATTTATCAGATCTTATTATGGGTAGTTTTGTTTATGGAACACAAGGTCATTCTACTATTTATGAATCAGATAATGTTTATAAGTAAGTTTATAATACATTATATAATAAATTTTATATAATTATTTTAAATAAGAAAAAAAAACCTTTTTTTTTTTTATCTTTATAATACTAACTCTTAAATAACTTTTTTATATATTAACATAAAATTAAAATAAATAAATAAATAAATTAAATAAATAATAAATAAATAAATAATAAAAGATTATTATTATCATGGATTACAACAACAAAGGCAAGTAATAAACGTATACCTTATAATGAGTTCTTTGATCCAAAACAGCTTTGTGGAATAGAAGATGATAAAGAAGAAGAAAGTTATACCTTTGAACCAGTAACTTATTCTATATCTTCAGATTTCACTACATCTTCAGAAACAACGACAACAAAATCAACTAAAACAACTTCTAATACTGATACTTTACCTTCATTATCTTCTCATCAAAAGAAAGAAAAAGAAATTCCAAAACTTGAATCCACTATACCATTTACAACAACATCATCCACACCATCCTCTAATAATAATATGACAACAACTTTAACTACCGATACTACCACTACTTCAACTACTGCTACTACTAAATCATCCAAAACAAGAATTTCATCAAATTCTATTTCATTAAATGAAAATCCATCTAAAAAGGAAACACCTTTAGTTATTTCTACACATCATCAATATCAAAAAGAAAGAATGAATCAAACTATTGGAAATGAACCACCAGAAATTGCTAAAAATATGGAAATGAGTAAATTTAAAGCACTTCATAAATTAGATGTTATTTTAGAACAATTACAAAGTAAACGTATTCGTCGTTTTAAGAGTCCAAAAACTTTAAATACTTATTATATTCCATGGATTATAAGTAATTTCCAAAATTCTACAGATATTAAAAATGATCCAGAATTAAAAGAAGATTTAAAGCATCTTATGATGAAATATAAAGAATGGAATCCAAAATCAAAATCTTTTAAATTATTAAAACATCGTTTAGCACCAATACAAGAAATATTTAGAATGGCAGGTATTACTTTTACTTTAGAAGATCAAATTAAATTAAATCAACAAAAACAACAACGACAACAACAACAAGAACAACAACAACAAGAACAAACCCAACTTAAACATTCTATGAATTTTGAAGATGAACAAAATGCTTTACAAGAAATTAATTCTATTTTATATAAGGAAGGAAAAGCATAAGAATCAATAATAAAAAAATGGATATATATAACTATTAAAATTTTAATTTAATATAATAATATATTAAAAATAAAAAAAAAATAAAATAAAATATAATAAAAATATAAAAAAAAATATAAAAAAAATAATAATAAATAAAATAAAATGTTTAAAATAAAATAAAATGTAATAAAGGGGAAATATAAAATAAAAAATAAAAAATAAAAATAATAAAAAAAAAGAAAAGAAAAGAAAAGAAAGAAATGAAAAAAAAGAAAAGAAAAGAAATGAAAGAAATGAAAGAAATGAAAAAAAAAAAAAAAAAAAAAAAAAAAAAAAAAAAGTATGAGTGAAAATAAGAAATAAACAAAATAAAAAAATAAAAAAAATAACAATATTAATATTAACAATAAAATAATAATAATAATAATAATAATAATAATAATAATAATAAGCATATAATGAAAATTTTTTAATAATAGTAAAAATGGTTTTTTTTTTTATGATTAATATTATATTATTCATATTTATATATAATTATTTATTGATTAATTGGATTTATTGATGGATTGATTGATTGATTTATTTATTTATTTATTTATTTATTTATTTATTTATTTATTTATTTATTTATTTATTTATTTATTTATTTATTTATTTATTTATTTATTTATTTATTTATTTATTTATTTATTTATTTATTTATTTATTTATTTATTTATTTATTTATTTATTTATTTATTTATTTATTAATTAATTAATTAATTAATTATTAATTATTAAGTAAAATAAAAATTTACCAACAACCAAAGTATTTATATTTATTATTTAATTTTTCCACTAATTAAAGATAATAAAATATGAAAATCTTTTATCATAAAAAATTATAAATTTATTTTATTAAAAAAATTTTTTAAAAATTATTTTTTCTCTTTTTTTTTTTTTTTTTTCTTCTCATTATTATTAAAATAATTCTATTGTTCATATTATATTTATAAAATTATTTTAAATTTTGTTATAACATCATATAGAATGTTTCCTTTCGATATTATTAATAATAACTTACTTTACCAAATATATACAAAAATTTCAAATTTTTATAAAAATATGTTGACTTAGTATATTAAATCAATAGTTATAACAAAATTTTAAAATAATTTTTGTTTTTGTTTTTGTTTGTTTGTTTGTTTGTTTATGTTTTTGTTTTTGCTTCTTGTTTTTTGTTTTTTGCTTTTGATTTTTAGTTATTAATTTATGAGTTTGTAACTACATCAATTCAATTCAATCTTTAATATTTTTAATTGAATATTCAATATAAAAAAAAATTGTAAACTAATTTTTTTTTCTTTTTTTTTTTTTTTTTTCAAAAATTTAGATTTAGAGACACCTAATTTCATTAACTTCAACCTACATTTTTTTTGGAATAATTTTTGAATATAGTAAAGATATCATAATTAGAATTTTCCTCATTTCATTGAAATTTTCTTTTTTGAGTAATATACATTTATCAGACAAAAAACATAATAATATTAATAATAATAAAAATCTTTAATAGAAAGATTACACAAAAAAAAAATTTTTTTTTTCTTCTCAAGATTTCAAAAATAACATTTATAATAATTAAATATACAATATACATAATATAAATAAAATAAAAAATTATTTTTTGTTTTTTTTTTTTTTTTTTTTTGTTTTTTCTTTGTTTAAATAATTATTACTTTTCTTTTCTTTTATTTTATATTATATTATTTTATTTTATTTTATTTAGTTTTGATAATTATTATTACTGTCTTTTATTATATTTTATTTAATAATTCAAAACTATAAATAATAATAATAATAATATAGATATATATCTAAATAAAAAATAAAATACTATACTACATATAAAAATAACGATAAAAATAAAAGAAGATTTGTATTAGTTAATTATGAAAATGAAGATATTACTTTATACGATAATCAAACTCATTTAGAAAAAAGAATTTTATATATTTCTTTTTTTTTTTTCTTATTCTAAAATACAATATAATATGATATATTTTATTTTTAATAGTATATATTTTAACAATCCAAAACCAATTTCAAAAAAAACAAATAATAATAATAATAATAATAATAATAATAATAATAATAATAAATAAATAAATAAATAAATAAAAATTAAAACAGACACAAAAAATATTCAAGATATTTTCTTTTCTTTTTACATTAACAATATTCAATTATACTAATAATTTGTTATCAATATTTCTAGAAAAATAAAAAATAAAAAATAAAAAATAAAAAATAAAAAATAAAAAATAAAAAATAAAAAATAAAAAATAAAAAATAAAAGAATAAAAACTTTAATACCATTTCTCCCTTTTTCTTTATCTTTTTTTTTTTTAAGCTTTTTTACAAATATTTATATATACTATTAAAAAATATATATATTTTTACGACCTCTTTCTCTAATTTTTTCTTTTTTTTTTTTTTTTATCTCTTTATTTTTTTAATTATTACATAAAAATAAAATTTAATTTATATAGAAAAAGAAATAATATGTAATTCAAAAAAAAATATATTATTTGTTTCGTTTTGTTTTGTTTTGTTTTTTTGTTCGTTTTTCGTTTTTCGTTTTTCGTTTCTTTTTTTTTTTTTTTTTTTTTTATGTTTGTTTGTTTGCTTGTTTTTGCTTTTTTTTTTTTTTCTTTTTTTTTTATTTTTATTTTTTATTTAATTTATTTATTTATTTCTTATTTTTTTTTTTTTTTTAAATGATAATTTTAACTTATAAATATAAACATTATGTCCCTCTTTAAAATATTTCTCTCTTTTTTTTTTTTTTTTTTTAATATTTATTTATTTATTTTATAGAAAAGATTTGCTTTAAGATTAACTTTATAATTAAATGTTTAAAAAAATTTATAAAAAACAATCATTAATATTAATATTACTATTATTAATATTACTATTATATTATTATTAATATTATTTTTTTTTTTTTTTTTGATTCGTTTTATTTTTAAAAGAAAAAAATTAAGAAAAAATTACCAATTCTAAATAAAAACAGCATAAAAGTTATTTACATAAAAGAAAAAAATAACAAATATATTAAAATATAAAAATTTCATATTTTGTTTATATTTATATTATATTTATTATCTTAATCTTTAAATATTTTCTTTACTTTTAACTATTTTCTTTAATATATATATATATTTTTTTTTCTTAACTTTTTTCTTTGTTCTATTTTTATTTATATATATATATTATTAAAATTAAATTTATTAGGTTTTTGTATTTTTTTTTTTTTTATTATTATTTTTATTTTTTTTTTTTTTTTTTTTTTTTTTTTTTTTTTAGATTTGATTAATTGTTTTAATTTTGATTTTGATTTTAATTTGTTTTGATCTTTGTTTGCTATATTTTGAAGAAAAAAAATAAACGTAAATTTTTATCTTTAAAACTTTTTTTAATTTGTATTAAAAAAATAATTTTTATATGTTTTTTAAATTTTTAAATCTTTCAAAAAAATATTCCTTTATTTCCATAATATTTTCTTTTATTAATACAATAAAAATATAATATAAACTTATTAATAATAATAA